>KZ807588.1:136837-152006 GCA_000696205.2 Oncopeltus fasciatus
TTTTTTTTTTTTTTTTTTTTTTTTTTTTTTTTTTTTTTTTTTTTTTTTTTTTTTTTTATAATGGCAATTCAACCACTATAGGGTTATTCATGCCTCTTGGTCGGCAGCATAGTAGGCAAGAGAAAGCCCGGAGGCCGGCGGGAGGCAGACCTAACCAAGGTCGAGTAGAGTCCCCTTCTGCCAGATTTGCCTTATTGGCCCCACATTTGGGAACTGGCTACCAGGTCCATGATAGAAGGTGTAATTACTTGGGCCAGGGCAACCAAACCTTCAGAGACCGGTTATGGGGGGGCTCGTCCCCAAAAAAATATTGATTGTTAATTTGAAATAATTAAGTCCAAATATGGCTCTCTGCTACGGAAAAAAAATCATTAGCTCCTATTCCTTTCCACAAAATATTGCTGAAAACACATCTCTTAAATTAAATTTAGCCACATCATCTCCTTTCAATTTTTATTCCTTATTATTTTATTTTGGTTCCTATATCTTAGATCGTGATCTTTTTCTTTTACAGCGATGTGAAATATTTTTTAACAATATAACTGGGAATGAATCAGTATACGAGACGAATCTTTGGCATATGACCAAGAATAAGATAAGTAATAGAAAACTTACTTTAGGAGAAGAAGGAGAGAAATTAAGTTGGCTAGAATCCTTATCAGACACAATCTTCTGACTTTACCTTATAGCAAGAGAATTTTCTCATTACTCAGATTGCAAACTTAAAGTAACAATATAACATATTCTGAATGATTAAAACTAAAGCTTCCCGTTTTCCAGAGGATATTTTGTCAACCAATCCTTGCCTTCCTTTCTTTCATTTAGCATTATTAATTTAGTCTTAAAGTATCTTCTTATTTTTCTTATTAAAATGTTCGTTTTAATTAAAAGTTTAAAGGAACGAGAAGCTCTTCGATTGATTACTTTTTAACTAAAATAACAAGTTATTAATACCTCTCGTGCCAAAGGTCGAATCTCACTTCTTTAAAAACAATTTATTGTTTTACTGCTGGGGAATCTACAATAAATATTTATTATACAATTACTCGAGGTGGCATACAAAATGGGTAACATAGAACAAAAAAAACGTCCCTTGGAAATGAGCGCTTCTTGTAAATTCTAAACAGAGCTCTCCAACACTCACTGTACTGATTGGTATCTTCATGCCATTTCATCCCTACTAGCGCTTACAGCCAGCAAACTTGCATAAACCCCTCGTCTATTTGCTACAGCAAGAGATAAGCAGATTTATTAGTTGTTTGTGAATGGATGGCCGTATAGACTTTTGAAGTTACGGTCGCGGCAGTTCCTTCGTGACACTCAGAAGTGGAAATATTTACTATCAAATGTAAAAAAAAAGAAAAAAAATAGAAAAGAAAATATATTTGTACTTATTATCGTTAATCTAGACTCATCAGTCGTGGTTTATCTTTCTATTGTTAGTATACCTAAGTACTGCTTTTTCGTGGTCAATTTGTTTATTTACGCATGAAGCTTTTAGCAATACACTACCTCTACAAGTGCATTTTACAAAAATATAGCTTATTGTAAATTTTTAAAATGTCTTAATGAAAATATTCCAATCAAATAACTGTTTTAAAAGTATAAATTTTAAACTATTGCCTAGTATTAACTGTTTATATTTCTTAATTATTTTAAAGTTGGGTTTTAGGAATTTTAAAAATCTTTGCTTACGATATTTTTCTCATTAATGTACCTAAAAATAATCATACCTCGAAAATCTTACTGTCATAATAAAAATTGACTGTAAAAGTCAGTGTTTTCATTACTTTTATGGAGACCTATTGGTTCTCTTAACCCCTGATTTTCTTATTTTGCTCTGTCACAAGAGGTCAGGCGAAGAATTACCGATCATAATAATATAACATACAATTCAATAAAACTATGGAATAATACATACAAAAATATCAATAGTTCACTGACTTTTCAAATAAAAACATTCATGCTTTCTCTCATAAGAAAGTAATATATTCAAAAGCATAGACATGAAGAAAAGCGATAAATAACTAAAAAAAGGATTGTATTCTCCAGCATTTAGCTACTCTCTTGTTATTTTCCTCGTTTACATTTTTAGATTTGCTTATCGTTTCAATATTTTCTCCAAAATTGTTAGCTAATTATTTTATTACTGCCGACGCCTCGACCCAACTTGCTAGTCATCACCAGGGCGACAGTGCTGTTCGGGGAGATCTCCGAGGGAGGTTAATGGTCACGTCTCAAAGCCAAGGGCTAAAGTGAGTTGTCAATATTTAAGCATATAATATTCAAACAATGAAAAGAAGACAAACGAAAAAGGCAAATTACATTTTAATATTGACATATTTGAAGTGAAACCAATTCAGTATTTTTAAAAAAATAATGAATTGGTAAAATGTTTTAAGTATTATATACGAATTGAATATATTTTAATTTTACATTTCAAATAAAAAAATAACTATTATAATTGACCTGAAATTCAAAATCATAGCTCTCTTTCACTACTAGGATTAATATGATTTCGTTATTCTGTTTTATATGCTTTATTTTTTGCCAATTGGTTAGCACAATATTGATCGCGCAATGAAAAATATTTCACAATGGCCCCTGTTGTCTGTCAGTCGTTTCTGGTTGAAATCCGGTTTTGAACACTACAAAATATCGCACAACTAAAATGATCATGCAAGACTATAATCCGCTAATTGTTTATGGATAATAAAATATTTAATTTCGACCCCAGAGTTCCTCTTCCATGTCAGTTTGGAGAAATAATATATGTGAAAATAGGTTTCAATTATAGCGGCAATTTACTCCTTGTAAATACTTCATGATAGTTGGAAACCACGCTGATCATTGAGTCGAAACATTTGTATAAATAATTTGCTTAAGTAAATAAATGTTTACAATAATAAATAGAAATACCTCTTCAGAATTTTGACATTTTTTTTTTTCAATTTTTATAAATTGGTGAATGGAGGACCAAGTGAACTGTATTCAGACAAAGCACGACTATACTGCTGAGCGTTTTTTTTTTCTTTTTTAGTAAAACTGTAAAGAAAAAATCACTTATTCCCAGAAAACTGAAAAAAAAACAACATTACTGATCGCTCTAGTTGATCGGGAGTGCATGTAAGCCATCAGCAAGCCAAGCGTATTATAAAACCATTTATTTGTTTTTCTTTTATCTTTCTTTCCTCAACGAAAATAATCAAAATGTTGTATAACTACCATTTCACATGGGGAGAGAAACTCATCAGTTATAAAAGAAATTACTCTTCAGATTGATAATTCCATCAGGCTATGTCCTAATATAACTTTATTTTATTTAACATATAAATGTGTTGCATCCATCTATAATCATTTACACACACACACACACACACACGCACACATATATACACTTACACACACACACACACACACACACACACGCACACTATNTGGGTATATTTATATATATATATATATATATATATATCTTAATAATCACAAACTCAATTAATAGCTGTTTAAATATAAATAAAAACAAACAAGGATAATATAAAGTACAAAATTCAATAACACAATATGAATGATCAATTTTCAGGAACACGGCTCGCTCTTCGTAAAAAACATTGCGTAAATATCGAGTCGAAGTGATGGAGGTATGTATTATATGGGATATATCCTTGCTGGTAGTTAGTATCTGGAGACTTACCTTGTGTCTTGCCCATTGTGAATATGCGCGCACCCTCACGTTATTGTACGTCTCAAGCCGTCTCAGGAAATGGTTTAATGACTTGGACTTGAGGGATGTCACTAAACCCTTTTGAATTACAGTGAGAATGTCTGTCTCTGGGGAGGAGTGTAAATCTGAAGGGATGATCTGTGATTATTGTGAGTCAAAGGTTCTGGGTCGTGACATTTAACAAAGTAAAGACAGAAATTTTATACAGTAATTTCTTTAGTTTACAAGGGATGTATGTTGATTACTCTTGGATGTTATATGTTATGGGATAGTTGACACTCGTAAAAATATTACCAATTATCATTATAGGGCAGGAATCATAATACGCCATGTATTAGTTTTATTTGCAAGGTGGTGTATTTAGTTCCTGTGGAGTTTTAATGCCACTGAAAGATTTTTTTTTTCTAACAGAATACTTTAATATAGAGAAAACAGATGAATTATTCCGGATCAGATGAGAGAAAACATCTAGTAACTAGTAACTCGTCTAAATACACTATTTATAGAAATATCTAGTAAATACTGGTCTACTCGTGTTTCTATTCTCCTTCCATTCTCCTTCTGCTCTTCTACTCTATTAGCATTCTATTCGTATTTCCTTTTTATTCTTAAGTCCACTCGTCATTCTTCTCGCCTTCTACCCGTCTTTCTACTTGCCTTCTATTCGTCTACTTGTCTTTCTTACTGGATTAGGATCGCGGAAATTTTTTATTTGTCGTCTTTAAGGCATTCTTACGTATTCATTAACATATGCTGAGATGTATACAATCACAATGGGCCTGTATAAAAAGAAAACACTGCAGGGCCTTCATGGGGGAACGAATACAGCTCAAGTAATAAAATACTGCAATTTATTAGTAAGCTTGTCGAGGACATCAGCTACTAAGCGGTTGATTACTGGTTATATCAAGATCTAAAAATGTTACTTCATTCCCAGAGTTATCCAGCGTGAACTATATGGTAAAAATGTGTACAGGGAGTCCTGTACATGGCTTCGAATCATAAAATATCGCCTAGGATTTGTGGTAGAAATGGTCAGGATTCGGTCGATGACCTAAAAATAAACATTTGTGAAGTAAAATTTTTATTTTAGCCAAGGTAAAGTTTCATGTATTTCAAATCTTCTTCTGAACTGTGTACCTATAAAATAAAACATAAATACAATGTATTTATAATAATACTGTAATATAATAATAATAAACTACAAATTATGGTGCAAAAATAAATAATGTTTTTAAATTTGAATATTTTGATAAAGATCGTATATATATTCTTTATGGACTTAAAAGTGGTCTTCCTGTGAGAATAATTAAGGGAAAGTGTGGTCGAAATGACAAGTGAGGGATTTTTTATTATTTTTTTTTTTATTTTTGGAAATAAGACGGTGTTTTGCAGGCAACTCTCTTAAATCTTCGGAACAAAGAGAAAACATAGCCTTTCAGTGGCTCTGCTTCGCATCCCAATATCTCTTCCATTCCCACTAATGTCGCAAACATTTCAAGACCCGGAACACGTATTTCACCCTACACACTATTGTTGCCAAGACATTCCCTAATTTATTACAGTTACAGATTTTATTTATAGGGACCATATATTTAGTGTTATGAATGAATAGACAGAGCCTTCGCGACTTCGTAGCAGCAACATGTATTTTTCTTTGGTTTATTTAAAAATCTCAAGATTTCCCGCTCCTTTCTAAATCGCAAAATGAAAGTATCGTGCCGAGCTATAAAACGGTCATTACATAAATGACTGATTACTCAGTGGCAAAAGACAGTACAGTGGCACTTATTTGACCATACACATGTACAGAAATGAATGACATCATTCACTTCTTATTTAAATCTCACTTTTCTTTGACCTCCCCCTTCAAAGCAGTTTATTATAAAAAATATTTCCAGACAAGCCATGAGTGACTGCCTGGTCCCCACATACCCACGAAGATCCCAGCTTATGACTCTGATATCTCACAGACCTTGATAATGATTTTCTGTGGACACAGTTTTTCTGCCATTTACATGGTAACTGTTATAAAAACGTTGAGGATCTCTTTCAGAATGTCGACCCCGATCTAGTTCCGGACATCCTATCAAGCCCTTTAAAAGTTTAGCATATAAATAGAACAACCGAAATTCCGAATTCCTAGACCTACCCCTTACCATATACTAAGACGGCTTAATATTTACATACTGGACCACTAAAATCCTATTCCGGTATGCCACCTTCATTTTTAACTCACGGGACCTATATTAAAAATGACATGGCATAAAATAAATCTAGTGGTTCACATGGCAAAAAATGACGTAGTCAAAGCCTTCTGTGCTACAAATTGTACATCGTTTTCAAGGAAAACATTAAACATATAACTGACAACATAAAAATTGCGTGTGTGCATGTATATATATTTATGTTATGTATGTATGTTTTTTTATTAGTATTTAATATATANAAAACAAGAACCCTTGACATTTGACACTGTTCGATCCCTTAAATTAGAGTTGATTATTACTTCGTTGTTAGTATTGAAAAATAAAAGTAAATAATCTTTAATTTCTTTATGAATGTTTTAATTAACTTCAGCTTCTAATTATAAATCTGTAGTCATAATTATAACTTGAAGATATAATTATATAACTAAGATTAAAAAGAAGTAAAGAATTAAACGGTCATTGGATCTAATCTAAGCCGTAGGTGGACATACATAACTGCAAATGGCCTACTAGCTGAAGAACACAATGAGAGTAAGTTGGGTGTGATTACTGAGGATGGTTCTGATATGTTCGGGAAAGAGAATGTCAAACATTCGTAGTTACGCCCCTAAATATTTTGTAGTAGATTTGAAAATTATCATAAATATGATTTGGGGGTATATAGTTAATTGACCGTCGAACTTCATGAGGAAGGGTTGATGAAATCGGTCTCGGGATTTGATGAAATAAAAACTTTTTTATAAATCAAAAAAGTTTTCGTTCTAAAAATGTGTCTTGATTTAGTTATCCAAATAGCTGGAGACTTTCTTCTTCCATCAGCCTCATAGACCTAAAGAAGCCCTGAAATTTAGAAATTTAGGCCGTAACGTAAGCAATAAAAAAAAAAACATTTTGTTTTACAAATTAGTTTTTATTTCTTCTAATTTCAAAACCGAATCCCTAAATTTCTCCTCTTTGTAAATGCCAATTTTAAAAAAATTAAATTTTATACCTATCGTGTAAACGTTAAACTGTGTTATCCTAATAAATAAAAAAAAATATAGAGAGTTTACGACCGTTGTATAGAAGCCCCAGGTATTTATGAATCGGTGCCCCAGAAAAATTATCTGCATCAAATAATGACCTCCTAATATGCTGTAATCTGAAAAATATATTTATAATTTTCAATGGGCCACACTCATTGGGTTTGCATTTCCTATGCAGGATAAGTAAAAATTAGTTGAATTTTTTTTAATTCTCGTCATGAGACCAAAGTGACTAACATTACTTTCTTACGAGACACTTTGTAAAATAATCGCTCGATAGAATGCGACTGTCGTCAAAATTTTTATATAACATCATACTGAAAGTTGTTTGTAGTAAGTATATCTTCCATAGTTTTTTAATTGAAAATCGTGAACACCTTTTCCTGACCTACATACTGAATAGCTAAAGAATATCCACGTATGCATTTTGAAGAAGATACTTTAGTGGAGGAATAGTAATCGTTTATCGAATTTTATCTCTGGAGATAAGAAAACAAATTCATTTCCAGCGCGTGATTCGAATTTCAGTTGTTACATTTTCTTTTGACGTAATGCAATAAAATAAAGGTTCCCTTCTCCATAATTTATTCTAGATATGCTGTTCCTTACAAAAACACGAAATCGGGGAAACACAGCCCTAATTGGGCACCATGTTGGCAGGATGTTTTGCTGACACACACACACACATTTATATTTATTTATTTATATGTGTGTAAGAAGTAAGCTTATTATTATGATATTTTAGCGGGGAGAGAAACATTTCTGCCAGTCATATCCGATACAGATTTGAGGAAGTTACCATTACGAAACTTCCTCATTATCCTGTTTACATCAAGTTCGCAAACATCCTGTTTACTTGGCATTCTGTTGGGGAAACAATATGACCTCCCGGATTTTGTGTCCACCCAGAAATCCAATGCAATATATACAAAGTTTTAGAAAAATGTCTTTCATTCTTTAAGTAAGAAACTCTTGCTATTAGAAGGTTACTTAGATACTTCAATTCTTCAACGATGTACGTAAGAGATGCTCAAAATATGGAAAAATATGTGCGCATCTGTGTATATTTATTTATGTATGTTTCTGTTCACGTTCTTGCGTCAAGAATTTTGGAAGTAGAAAAGAGGTCATAAACTAAGACGACTCTCCATGGTTCATTTACTCTGTGAACTGCTATTTTTTTTTTTTTTAANAAATAAATAAATAAAATAAAATAAATAAATAACTATAACCTGAGGAGTCTCAAATTCACAACGATTTTAACATGTTGTACTAATAATGAGATTTTAAGCAATCAGCGCGGTGTATTTGAAGCTGCAGCCCAACACACCTATTTAGGCGATAATAACCCTTAGTGGTTGACCTGCCTTTAAAAAAAAAAAAAACAAAAAAAAAACAGGTTCTATATACTTATTAAATATTAATGTTGTGCTTAGTCAGGTTTCAGTCTAGTTGAAAATAAATGCTTCAAAATAAATTGGAAGTAATTATTTTCTTAGAAGTCAACTTTTAGGCTCAGAATGCAAACTACCATCAGGTCTAAAAGTAACACTTAAAATAAATTATACAACTATTCTATCTTGATTTTACATATATAAACATAGGGAGGGAGTGAGTGAATGAGAGAGAGGGTGGGGGGGAGAGAGGGAGTGAGAGGGGGGGAGAGAGAGAGAGNGAAAAAAGCAAATAAATATCACTATGGAAAGCAAACATTATGTAGAAAGGATTATAAATACTAAAATGTTTGAATTTGAGTCGTACAGGGAGCTAGAAAACGCCCGCATAGTGGAGGGGACTTGGGTTCGATCCCCAGCTGAGGTAGAGAGTTTTTTTCTAGCTCCCTGTACGATTCAAATTAATAAGGGAAATGTGGAATTACATTACCACTATTATCATCTTGATTTGAACTAAAATGTTTGTTTTAATATTCAAATTATTCAGTAAACAATAAATCATTACTCAATTTCAGTCAAACTCACTAAGCTGAATTTTGTGTGAATGTGTGTGTGTGTGTATTCTTACAATACTTTGCCTTAGATTATAAATTTGAATTTTCATTTTTTTAATTAAAAAATTAATAATTTACGTCATTTACCAGTAAATATTGAAGTTTAGAATTACTTTGTCATCCTTAAGAAAAGGAAGAGTAACAAGCACTACTTTGGAGTAAGTTCTTTTATACTAAAGAAAAAAGTTATTTAAAATCACCTTGAGGTAAAACAAGAACCCTTGACATTTGACACTGTTCGATCCCTTAAATTAGAGTTGATTATTACTTCGTTGTTAGTATTGAAAAATAAAAGTAAATAATCTTTAATTTCTTTATGAATGTTTTAATTAACTTCAGCTTCTAATTATAAATCTGTAGTCATAATTATAACTTGAAGGGAACAGTTTTACAATCATGAAGTCGTTTTTAAGTTGTTGACTTACATAACATTTTGTTGATAGCCATTCAAGGTAGAAAATATCAACCTTTCATTAAGTGGGCCGGTTTAGCCGAAGTGATCCCAGGGGGACAGGTAACCCTGGCCCTAGGGGGGGTTCAAGTCCCGCCCCGAGCGAGTTTTAGAACGAGAAGTAGAAGCTTGCCCAGTGACATGGGGTTTTAGAACAGTCTGGCTTCTTGTAGAAAGGCACACCTTGGGGCCTCATGAGGTAGCTTGGAGGATCCTGCAATCCTGACGCTGCGGGTTCGATTCCTGCCTTGGATCTATCGATAAATAAAAGCTTTTCCTGATTGGGATGGCATGTTTTAGAATAGGGCGACAGCCTGTTGATATCCGCTTCTCCCATGACCCTTAAAGGCTGGAATGGAGGCTAATACTTTTTTTTTTTTTAAATGATAAGTTTATCTGCTTAAGTTAGGTGGTTGAAATAGAGGTTAAATTTAAAATATAAAATAAAAACCTTTGGTTTTCCATGTCCCTAAATAAAACCTTTTTTTTTTATATTTTATATTAAAGAGATATTTAGACAAAGGATAAACTAAGTGTTCAGTTCATTATTTGATTAGAAAAGAAGCAATAACAAGAGAGAATTTAAATATTCGAAAATCCTTACCTAGAAGTTGCAAACCAAAGATCCATAAGTATTCCAATTTTTTACGAAAGATAGACACATGTTAAAGATAATTGTCTTCTTATCAACTTTAACGGACACTAAAAGAAAATAATAAGCTGACTCTATGACGAATGTAATGAGGGAAGGTAATGGTGGGTAATGCCCATCACAGTTACAGTGCTTGATATCGTCATTATTCACTGTTAATAATGATACAAATAAAATAAAATGAAACTGTCATATTGTAGGCTATAAATTATGAAACTACCATGTTTTACAATGTCTATATATGTATTTCTTTTAGACTATTTACCGAGCATTTCGATAAAAGTACCTCTTTCAAGTTATGTATTTATATTCATTTGCATAAATAATTTAATTTCAATATTTGAAAAACCTCTAAGAAATTATTTCTTTTAGACTATTTACCGAGCATTTCGATAAAAGTACCTCTTTCAAGTTATGTATTTATATTCATTTGCATAAAAAATTTAATTTCAATATTTGAAAAAATAATGCAATTAAAATATCAAGCAAAGTAGAATTACTTCTTTCATTTCTCCTTAGAAGAAAGAGAAAAAGACTTTTTAGAAAATATACTTTTATGCAGATTATAAATCTTATGAGTGTACAGTATAATAAATTTAAATAGACAGAACAAAATGGACAAACATAGTAAGAATGAGTTGTACATAGGGGGCTCAAACCTCAAGGAGTGGACAATGCAAGTTCTTTGTCCTAGTTTCGAATAAGAATCAAGGTTAAAGAGAACATTAATAAAAAAAAAAAGAAGAAATATAGCTCTTCATTTAGAGTGACCTGTTAGCAAAGGCCATAGCTTTTCAATAAGTTTAGAAACTGGTAGCCAATAAACTCAAATCTAAACATCAAACCTTTCAGGGAGAAAAAATGTACCTGGAGAGAAAAAAATGGTTTACTTTTTTAATAATGTCACTTTGAGGACCCATTCTCTAAACTTCAACTATGAATTAAAAAAATAACTTCTATCAGGGTTTAATCCAGATCATAAATATAGCATCAGTAGATATAGTTCATAGAAGATTAATAAAATCTCTTAGGACAGGAGTCACTATCCGATAAGCTAATTTGTATTATAAGGAAGTATGAACATTTTTAATTTCATAACAGGAATAAATTTAAAATCACAAGTATTAAGAAACTAGTATTTTCCATAGAAAATACATTTTTTAAATTTCAATAGATAAGAAGAATGAAAGAGTAGACTTGAAGATTTAAGTAAGGTTTTTAATTCTTAAATACAGGAAACAATTTATATTTGCATCGAAAAAGGTATTTGAACATGCCAGAAAAATTGGAAAGAACTTTATCACATCTCTTATAGCTAATGAGATATCTTATCTTATAGCTAAGATATTATAATCCAAGAAAGAATTTATAATTTGGTATCAAAATAATTACTTTTGCTAGGGGAACCAGAGGAACTTCTCTTGGCAGGTGAAAAACTTGAGGTAGTTTGTACGTGGCTTTTACTAGGACTGGAACTGGAAACTGAAGTATCTAAAAGAAAAAAATAAATCAGAAATTATTGACTACAGACTGAAGAATACTACCACCAGTTCATTATTGTATACAATTTATATACAGTAGAGGTCACATTCTAAGTAGCACAAATCAAATCTTTTACTCTTTAGAATGTAATGTCGTTCTAGATTTTTCAGAATATTGAAGTAAATAATTTTGAGTACCCATGAAAGAATTATCTAGACATACTATTTATTTAATGAATAACATTTATTAATATGTCACATGTTTTTAGAAATACAGTTGACTATTATACTATTTCAAGAGTACTCTTATTTGTTTTCTGTACCTTAGTGGATTGCTTTTGAAATCAGAATTTGGCATTATGAGAGTAAATAACCATATATTGAATAGCTAAATATAAAATAAAATAAAATTATGATATTACTATGAGTCTCAAAAATTGGACAAAGTTTGATTGTCGCATCAGTTACTGAGAGATTTAAAATCACTTTAGTTTAGATTAAATAATATTTTCAAAATGACCATGGTTAGAGGATATGGGATGTGCTGTTGGTCACAGAAGTAAAAAAAACTATACTCTAATATCAATAGTTTTGGAATATTTAATTCCTTCTTCAGGGCCTAGTACATAATTCTAATTAGTCAAATATTAATAATTACTATTATATAAATAGTTAGAAAATATAAATAATTTTAAATTAAAAGAAATAAAAATGTATACATCAATTATTTAAAAAAATAACACTAAAATATAATTGGTTAAGAAAACAAGTAAAAGTCGGCAAATTTACTGTTACTATATTAAATTTGAGGAAACCTAGTCAATCGCTGTGTGGTAACTTGAAGTTAGCAGTCACAGGTCCTAACTTATCAGCTCTCGGCTGTCCTTATCTCCCACTCCCACCTTCCATCCCACTTTGGGCTACTCGTCTGGATTCGTGCTTCCTCATACTCCCTGCTAAAATATAGTTGTACCATATTTCATTTATTAATTGATTATCCTGTTTATAATTAAAAGAATTACCATTCCGGATGGCTTGTATGACTTCATAAAACTTTCAATGTTTATTGTCCATCTACCTTTCAGTATCTCTATATTATCTACTTGGAGATACATTTTTTGTGTACATGGTCACTCGCATGCAGATGAGGCAGTATAATTACTTCCCTTCCTGACATCGAGCGAATGTTGCCTTATTCTTTTTTTTTTTTTTTTTTTTTTTTTTTTTTTTTTTTTTTTTTTTTTTTTTTTTTTTTNTTTTTTTTTTTTTTTTTTTTTTTTTTTTTTTTTTTTTTTTTTTTTTTTAATTATACATCGCACATCAACTACTGAATGGTTATTAGCTCTTATCCCTTATACTTATTCCCAAATTTTGACTCGTTTCACCATAATAGACCCCACAACAGTCTGAATTTTACCTTGTAAACAAGCCCAAAGTCGGTTCTTTAGTTATGGGAAAATTGACCTTGGAGTAAAGGTTTTTATGTGAGTGAATATTCTTGTAGGCAGCTTTAGTCTCAGGACATTTTCTCAATATGGCCCTTTTAATTCTCTCAGATACTTTCCTTATAAATGGTAGACAACAGTTTTGTAAGAGGGTTTTCTCTAACTGCAAGCATGGTTTCCTTTCTCACCCATAGACTATTATTGTTTATCAGCCTATAAATATTTTTTTTTAGGATAGCCATTCTTTGATAATATTTGTATCACCTTATTTTCATTTTCCGTGCTAGGTCAGTTTGCAGATAAGGTGAAAATCCTTCTAATTAGTCTGGTACAAACATTAATTTTTTGGCTGAGGGGGTGGTAGTTAGTGATCTATCATCATGTCTCGTGAAAATTGTATCTAAAAAGCTAATTTTTTGTCACTTGTTTTTCTAAAGTGAATTCTATTTTACATTCCATTACATTGGCAACATGAAAGACCTCATCAATATTATCTTTAGGGATCGCTGTGAGTATATCGTCCACATAAATATATAAAAAAAGGGACCTCAAATGATAAAGATGACACTACACATTTTAACAGGTCACCTATGTCAGTGAGGATGGATGAGATAGGGTCACCCATTGGAAATTTTGTAAAACTAACCATCAAATGTAAAATACCCAGCCGAGCATAAATTTATTTTTTATCTGAAATTATTTATATTTTCTAACTATATAATAGTAGTTTTTAATGTTTGACTAATTGTAAGAATGCTTATTTTATTATTTTGATTATTTAATTTATATTATTTAATTGCCTTGAAGAAGGAATTAAATATCCTGAAACTGTCGGCATTATAGTCTAGTTTTATTACTCCTGTCGCATACAGCCACATCCCACATCCTTTAAATCATAAATTTTAGCCTGTAGATAATTTGTCTTTTTTCTCAGCTGGACTCTTTTAGCTTCAAATACCACATTTTCAGAGCACTCATGCATGATAAGATTAAAAAATATACATTTGACAGCTATGAATAAACGCAAGACAATCTAAACACAGAGTAGAGGGTATCCCTTTTTTTTTAATTTAGCCATAGGACTTCTATGAAATGAATATGGAGCATCAAAATTATAATGGAAATTTACAGTGGAAAACTATTTTGTCATAATTAAAAACCAATTTACACACAAGCAAAATGTAATATATAAATTTTTTTTAAAGTCACATTAATACAAATATTACTAATTTAGGAATATTCAAACCAATTCTATTGACAAAGTACTAATTTTTAAGACTTTATAAAAATAATTTCTGATGGGAAAACTAAAGATATGAAATCAAACTTTAGAAAATCAAGGGTAAAAAATTAGTTCGTTGAAACTATAAGCACAATTCACTTAGTAATTACAGCTTAGTTATATAGTTTAGCATAGATTTGATAATGGAAGTTTTGGCTCCTGAACAAAACATCAGTTACTTGAAAATTAGTTTTACTCTGGGCATTAATTTAAAATATCTAATAAAATAGAAATATAATTTTAAGCACGGATTACAGAAATACAACAGAGAAACTACTAATTGAACATTGAGTATTACAACAGCAAGTTTGTGGTAAACAATTAGAAAATAAGCAGTTTTAAAGTTCCAAAATTAAATTCAGTTTTGCAATAAAATATAAATTATTGACTGACCTCAAAAATAAAAATAGGATTTAACTAAAACAAAATAAATTACCAGTATTGTCTGAACTACTATTGGTAACTCTAGTTGCAGAAAGATTGAGGGCATTAGTATGATCACCTTCACCATCAGAGGAATCATCAGAAGAATCACCTGTGAATGGCATAGACCTAATTTGGCTTGCTCTCTGAAAAGAAAAAAAAAAAATTATAACTCAGAAAGATATATATTACATATAAAAAGCTGTAAATATTTTTCACCAACCCCTTTAACAGTAGCATAAACTGGTACACTGATATCACAATAACCATGGGAACAATGTAGTCTACTAGAAGCAGTGTTATTATTACTGGAATCAGGAGTTGGCTGAGGTGCCAGTCCTTCGCTAGCCACTTGATATATTCGGCTTTCCCAAGATGGAAACCTAACAAAAAGAAAAAGCATAAAGAAGATAAGATTTAATGATGTCAATTGTGCATTATGTGTATGAGTATATATATATATATATA
>KZ807588.1:163648-181869 GCA_000696205.2 Oncopeltus fasciatus
AGAATTTTATATTTAAATAGAAATACATTTAAGCTACAGAGGCACAAACATACGGATTTCTGTTGGAAAAACAATAACCCCCCCAAAATAAAAATAATAGTCTCTAATAAAATAAAAATAAATCATTAACGATTTTAACAATTGTGATAATTTTTATTCACAAAAATACTACGAACCTTTTATTTGAAAAAATAAATACAAATATGGTAGTTACTCACTCATTTCAAAGATATTTCCTCAGAACGGGTCAGAAATTGGGTTTTTCTTAGTGTGGAGAGCTAGTGTGAGATGATGTAGCGGTTAACTGCTCTAGTGCCGGTCTAGCCCCGAGCCTAACAGAAATCTAGGCGTTCGGAGTGTGAGTAGTGGAACTGTGACTACTTACAGAGAGAGTCTGAGGTCTGACTGAGTCATGGGTGGTGTGTGGCGGGGGCACAGTCCGTTCTCCTCAGCTGATCGGGCAGGCCATCTCCTCACGGCACTACATGACAGCGGCGGCGGGGTAGGCGCGCTCTCTCGCTTCCTTCCAACGCCGCGGGGCAAAAATCAATGAGACCGCCCCCCCCCCCCCCCAGCAGGGGTCGCCTAGGCGACCTCCCCACCACCCCCGCAGCCACACTGTAACCTACCCGAACTGTTACAGCCGGGAGCCGGCATGGCACTTCTCACTGGGCCAATGTCACCTAGTCACTGACGTGCAGTAACACATCTACTCACACATTGCTCCGATCATCATTGTACTTCATCAAAGTATAAAATAACACTAATCAGAATTACTTGAAAGTTCTGCGTCTGATAAGTAATAAGAGAAAATAATTCTTGGCTATCTATAGTTCAAGTCTTGTGAAGACGGAATGAAAATATCGTTAAATCAACACATGGTGGGATCTACAAGGTGTCTACAAGGGTCAAGGGCTAGTCCGAAAATCTCCAGGAAGCACATACGGTATGTTCAGATATAAATCACGCTATACCAAAAATGACATGTATTATTTACAATAGGAACTGAAAAATGTAACACCGTGTGCGGAATATGGAAGTTGACCTTTCCCAGTTGCGATACAAAAAACGCCCTATTGTACAGGTTATAAAATGAATCCAAAACTTCTCAAATTACAGATTTAGTGAAAAAAAAGAAAGACTTGTTTTCTATGAAGAAAAAAGAGAAATCTTCTCTCTATGAAGATTTATGAAAGTATTTCGGAAGAAACGCCAAGAATGAGTAAGTGAAACATCCAAAAAATTTAAAATAATTATCAAAAGACGTTTTGACATAAATACTATTAATAACATCATGCAGTTCCTCCATCCTTTAAATATTACAAATGCTTCTTCAGCTGCAGTCCAATTTATAAGGATGAGGCTTTCATGAAGAAGAGATATGAAGGGTTTGAGTCTGCAAGTGGAACCCAAGTGAAGTGGCAGAATTATTAATTGTTTCAAAAGCATCGATCACTGGAGGAAGATATATCGTTGTGACAGAAGAGGGCAACAATCTTATGAACTTATGGGCAAGGAAGATCTATATGTTCAATTTATTTTTTAAAAAGTCCTTCACACAGGAGCTACGTAATCTAAGTGGATTTTCTTAAGCTCAATTGAAGATGGACACAAATAAATGGTAGTCAACCAGAGATAACAAGTTACGCGAGATAAAATCTACTCCGAGGTTACGGTCCAGTTCTATCTCAACTGACAGTAAGAGAGAAGTGGTATTAGCCAGACTAAGAATAGCACACACAAGACTTACTCATGACTAGATAATGGCAAAGGATAACCCACCCATTTGAGAGATCTCTAGACAACTTCTTACCATAAAACGTATATTTACAGAGTGTCTAAAATATAAAGAAACAAGGGGAAAATATAACTTAAATGGGACTCCAGAGGAAATTCTATTGGATGACGATAAAGTCATCGACTTTGTAAGGAACTTTCTGAAAGAGGGCAGGCTATTAAATCTTATCTAGATACATTTTCTGTATTCTTCTTTTCCATTCTCTCTCGATTTTTTTTCCTCTTATGAAGCTATATATAATAAATACATAATATAATAACTATATTATATTATGTATTAATAATTAATAGAATAACTATTCGCATTAACAATATATTACACCTCACCATAACCTATTGCTAAGAAATTCTTTTTCTTTAAAATATCTACCCGCTTCTTTAAAATATCTCCCTGGCGTTAAAGACAAGTATTATGAAGAAAAAAAAATTAATTTTATCTTACAAGCTGGAGGGCTAAAAAGGTAAAATAACCAAAACTAGCTTAAACTGACTGGAAGGAAGAGAGGGGGAAGCCACCAACCATCGTATTTACACTCGTAAATATCTTCCTTAATAAGCCTTTTCGTAGATATGTTATAAAACAAAAACTCTAGAAAATTAAATCCTACGCAGAATATTAAAGCTCATAGTTCAAATTGGTTTCACATTTTAATTCATTACACATACATACATAGATACCTATACTCATATATTGTAAATAGGGGGTTTTAGTGGATAACTAAAATTTAAAATAATAGTTTCGTTATTAGTAGTTTTACGAATAAAATATATAAAAAAATATGTGTAAAATGTTATTTACTTACATTCATGTTCTAAAAAAGAAAAAAAAAGAAAAAAAGAAAAAAAAAATTGTTCTAGGGGATTAGGAGTGACTTAGGGGTGAGTGTTGAGGGTTGGAATGTAACTCCTCTCTTGAAGGAGAAGCTCACCGAGGCAGGCGCTCTTGTCGCACCCTGTACTGGCCGTCTAATTAAAGCTGAAAGCTTCGGACCACTTCTTATCAAGATAATTAAAATGGAGTTTGCCTTATGTGTGGAGTTTGCTGAAACTGGTTGAATTAAAAGTATTAAGCGAAACATTTTACTTTGCCATGAGAATGCGACCGTTGAATAAATACATCCCACTCTAAATAAGTCCTTTTANAATCATCTAACGATTAATCTAAGATGATTTTAGTTGGGGTTCGGTCGAAGTAGTTCCAAAGAAACACAAATTAAAAAAATTCATTTTTTTAATTTGTGTTTTTTTGGATCTACCTCGACCGAACCCCAACTAAAATCATCTTAGAATAATATCTACGGTCAACAAACTCTCCTTTTGGATCTAACGATTAAGTTCTATAACAAAAAAAACAAAAAAAAAAAATAAAAAACCCTAGATATTGAAAAAAGTATAAATGTTTGAATGTGAACCAAGGGTCTTTCTTACAGCCAGTCTAGAGTCTGAGAGAAAGAGAGTGGTCATCTCTCATTGTTCCCTTCGTCCTGGAAATGCAATTTAGCCATTTACTCTTATTTATCTTTAACGAAACATCTGCTAAGAATACGCAGTTTCTACGTGCCGGTTATATTTACCTTTATCTTCCTTTTAATCCGACTCCCTGTGAAAATATATTTTAGCCATTAACCCCGAATCTGGTTTATCCAAGAAACTGCGAATTTAGTTTTCTGTATTTCAAGAAGGGGAGACCCTCAAAACCTTCCTACTTACCTTCCTTAATAATTGTTTTTAATACTATTGTTATAGATCAAACACTTTAGCAAATTAAATGTAATTATTCTTATTTATATTCTGTAAATGTTTTTTTCATAACTCTGAGAAAGCGAAAGTAAAACTATTTAGAATACCTTCTTAGATCTTAGTAGGATCAGTAAAGGACGGAAGGCATTTTTCCAAAGTCGCTTCTCTTGAAATCGACGTAAACAGCTTTATCTCATGGGACCAACAAAATGAGTCTAAAATCGGGTGAGTTTTAGTTGTTTTTAAATAAGGATATGGGCTCACTGGAACGCCATCTTGCTATAACCGATCTAGAAACATTTAAAAAACCTTTTACAGCAATGTCCAGTGGTTTTATCCTTTGCACATTCGCGGTTCCTATAATAGAAGCTTGGAAGCCACATAGCTTCAGAAAACCTAAAAAATTCATAGATATCTGTAATTTTTTTTACCATGGTCAATAAAGGTAAATGTAAACCTGTGAGGTGACCGATTTGTTTGTTACAATTCTTAGTGGGGGTTGCTATGCCAGAGCTAGGGTAGCAGAATGAAAAGAAAGATCTTGAGACTAACAGCTTGTAACATACTTAAATGATTAAATACTAGGGAACGTATAAATACTAAGGATATATTTTTTAAACCCCTAATTCGTTCTTTCTGTTGTAATTTTAACACATGTTGGAACGAACTAGGTAATTAGAAAGAAAACAAGATATTTGTGCTAGCTAGCGTAAAGAACGTAGAGGGATAGCAAGGCCAGCCAATGGGGGAAGCTTTTGTAACATATCTCACTGAAGCAATTCACCCTTTTGATTTCGTTGTACATATCCATGTTGGAAGCCATATGTTACTCTGGAGGATTGCAGGTACTCTAGTGCAGGGAAAATCTCTGCGCTCAGGAGAAAGGTCTGCAAAGCTATTTGAACGATAGTGAAGCACTGAATAAACCGTTTTCACTCATGATGCAATATGTTTAATGTAGAAGAAGAGATGTTTGAACATCGAAAACATGCATTTTGTACATAAGTTTATTAATTTATTTGTAAATGTAAATTTACAACACATACACGAAAACTTATAATGGAAGTAGAATTATACTGAACGAATATTTTTGAAAGACGAAAGAACCAAATAATTGTAATGAGAGATAGAGATGATTCTAGTTGGGGTTCGGTCAAGGTAGACCTACCTTGACCGAACCCCAACTAAAATCATCAAATAATAATATCTACGGTCAAAAAACTCTCCTTTTGAGAGAAAGAGAGTTTTAGCATTGGTTAGTCGATCAAATAAAAAACATGTATACATGTTCTTTTAAAATAAATTAAACAAAATTGAATGTCATCTAACTCATGATCAAATCATTTTGAGGGAATACAATAGTTAAAATTAAGAAAATGTCTCAATACACGGATCTATTGTAAAAAGTATGAGCCAAGTAAAAGGTGGGGGAAATGAAAATCCCAAGAAGAGGAAATAAAATGAGATAGATAATAAAAATAAAGGAGAAATGTATTATACAGTATTTCACTCTATATTGGTAGAAGGGGGCGAATGAAAAGGGTGCCGATTGTGTCCGGAAAGCTGGGAACTTCATCAGGAGTAAAGGATGAAAATATAATAATAAGCCAGAGGGGATGAATAGGAGGGCAGGAGGGGGTTATCAAATAAAGGTAGGATAAAGGAGGCCAACCAGTAGGGTAGCCTTCCCTTAACCAGGTTATGGTAATGGGCTATCGGCGGGCTAGGAGGGCTATCTCACCTGAGGCAACAAGTGGCCCACGGCTTGCGTTGGCTACTCTCAACACAGCCACATATCAGCCTGCTTCTGGATTTCAGCTACCTCCTCCTCATCCCGCACACAGACGGTAAGAACGGCCAGAACTTCTTCAGGCAGACCTGAGACAGACCGTATTCCTAAAATAGGTCCGTACTCTATCGCTTTTGTATCGAATTTCCGTAGACTGCCATACGTACAAGGTCTAATAATAGAGTCTGGAGCTGCGTAAATTTCTTTAAAGATGGGGGCGCAAGGGTAGCTCAGGGTCTCGCTATCCTGACTGCGGGTTCAAATCCCGCCCAGGGTAAGCTTTAATCCACAAATAAAAGCTTGTCCTAAACCATGAATGCTTAGAATAAAATGGCTCCCTGTAGATAACCATTTTCCTCCATTACTCAAAGTGATAAAAAGGAGACTAATACTAAAAAAAAAAAAAAAAAAAAAAAAAAAGAATAACTACAACACTAATTTCACAACTATAATATATAAGTATCAACTCTGAGGAACTTCATGGTACCCGTATTTTCATTGTTGTCAACCTCAGAGTTGACACATGGTTGTGAAATCAGTGTTGTTGTGGTTCTATTTTTTGAGGTTTTATATAGTTGACATTTAAAATTTTTATTGAATTGTCATTGATTTTTATTAAAACAATTAATTATTAGCAATAAAGTGACCAAACTATTGCTGTGTTGAGAATGAATTAAAAGTAATCCGAAACGTCGTAAATATGAGCTAATAACTTTATTTTGTTTACCTTTTGACCGATAGCCACATCCCAGAACCTATTCAATTTAAAGGTCATTCAGATCGGATATTATTAAAGTTTGAATTTAGTTTGTTTAATTTAGAAATTGTAGCCGCTAGAGCAAGGGTATACACGCATTAAAAAAACGACAACCTATAAATATGCTTGCATTACGCAGCTCCTGCGTAAGAGACTTTTCATAGTGTCAGAACAGCCATTAGACTGAGATTTCACCAAGGGCTATTTCATTCCTCCCTAATGGTTTATTTAATTCCTGTCGAAGGGACAACGAGGGTGGAAAGTAAAATAAAAGGGACTCTATTCATTATTAACTAGAGAGAGGGTACAGTTTCAGAGGAACAAAGGGCCACTCAGAACTAAGGAAACATTGTGCCTCTATTTTGCTCCCTGTAATTCCAGACATATTTAATACAGGTCCTCAACTCAGGTGGGGGAAAAAAGTAAACAAAAAATAATATAAAAGGAATTCTATATAACAGTGTCAAGTTAAACAAAGCATTTTACCTTGTGACTTTACACTTCAGCAAAACTACCTCTCACTTAATTCTTATAAAATGTACCTCTGTCAGAAATATTTAAAAAAATACGAAGNGAGAGTCCCGTGGCCTTTTATGGAAATATCCATTAAATTTTAAATTTTTTTGAACCAAATAGTTTCTTTTCCTTTATACTGTTGGGGGAGGCTTAGAAGTGTGCTAAAAAAAAAAAAAAAAAAAAATGGGCATGAATAAGAACAAATATCGAACAAAAGCCGAAAAGTTCAATAAAAAGGCTCAGTTATCGCGACAAGCTGGCAGTTATAGGTTATTCAAAAAACCTGACTAATTATTACGTAAAACGTTTAATAGAACATTAACATCAAATAAAAAAATGTTTTTACATGTTTAGTAACATATAAAATGTAGTAACATGTAGTACACAAAGATCTGATTTGTTATCTTTATTTTGAAAAGAGAGAGAATCCTATAAATCTCCCTATATACTCGTACAACCTTAATATGCTTATATTTTTATTTCATTTATTTTTTTATAAATTTTAGAGAGTATGAGTATTAGAAAATTTTATCGATTACACTCTATATTTTTTCCTAAAACCGAAATGACGAATATTTGAACGACTTTTAATTTTTGACTTCTTCTAAACCCTCTTCCTTCACCATCCGTTTTAAGCCGTTGAAAAACTCACCCAACAGCTTTTAAAAAAAAAAAAATTTAATTTAGTTTCATTATTTTATAAGCTGCGAACACACGAAGGATTACAAATAAACTTCTGATTTGTTTATTTTAAAACTTTAAATTTAATTAATACAAGTAAGAATCGCTAATGGATGAAATAGGTTGTTGAGCAAGGGATTTTTTGAGAGGTGAATTAGAAATTTAATACCTACTTCATTATTAATAAGACCCAAAAAATTATGTAAAAATCTATTAGTTTTTAATTTAACATAAAATGACATTTTTGAATTTTGAATGAATATTTTTTTGGAATTTAATCATTTTATAATGACTTGACATGCTATACTAAAAAAATTAGCATAATTTGTAAATGCTTTCAGTTTTCGCTGCAGCTAAGTGCAAAGTATCCCTTGTCCCCTAACCATGATAATCCATATGCATTTGTACTTCATTGTTTATTAATGTAGCGAGGCATATCTTAATCAAATTCTATTTACTTTGTAAGCGTACTTATCGCTATTTTAAAGAAAATTCCTTCTCAAATCAAGCCATGACTCGAGTTTTGAAAAAAATCCTTCTATTATGTTATATATTTGTCTGAATGCACTCTGGCGTTGTGCCCGCAGCTTTAGAAATAAAGAAACCGAAATCGGCGCTTCTACTTGCAACCATTGGCCGACTTTGTGGCTGGAAGATGTCGAGGAGAGGGGGTGGTTTATAGAAAAAAACCAGTTTGAGAAATAATCAACATCTTTGTTATTTTTAGAGATAAATATAGAATATATGTTCAGCAATATTTTTACGATAAACGCTTTTTAAGGATGATATTTATGAATGTAAATACAATGGTTGACCACTCCTCTTCCGAATATTCCAGAGCCAGCCTTAGGAATCTGACCTTTTATACCGGTTGCTCTCTCCGGCTTCATTCACCACAAACTGCGTCTGAACAGAATGAAACATACGATATATGTTCAAAAGGAGAGTTTGTTGACCGTAGATATTATTCTAAGATGATTTTAGTTGGGGTTCGGTCAAGGTAGATCCAAAAAACACAAATTTAAAAAATGTATTTTTTAATAAAGGATTATCTGCCAACGTTCCGGCTTATCTTATCGGACAGGACGTCCTCTCTCATCTTCATGATAGCCCTGAAGATGGCTTACAGTGTAAGCCGAAACGTTGGCAGATAATCCTTCATTAAAAAAATACATTTTTTAAATTTGTGTTTTTTGGATCTACCTTGACCGAGCCCCAACTAAAATCAACATACGATATATGGTTTGAGACGCAGCTCCCCCCAAAACATAAAATCGACCAATGGGCAAACAGTTTTTATCGCTATGTGTAAGGCAGGGGGAGAGAAAGGGAAGTTTTCGCCCCCTACCCCTACCTTTACTGCATAGGCGATGCCTATCCCGAGGGGAAACAATTCAGGAGTGAACCTGACCGCTCAGAGTGGAGGTTTCAGGCTGGTTGACCTAATTCTGTCTCAAATCGATATTTAACACTTCTCCCATTCTCGTTCTTCTGAACTCTGCTTCTGGCAAAACTGATTTATCAAGAGCATTTGAAAATTTTCTTCAAAATAAAAATATGACCAAACGTATTACAAAAATTCTGCTTTAAGGAAGATAAAAACAGATGCAATTATATTTACAAATCAAATCCTAACTAAATTTTCATATTTTGAAAAATCAAGAATGAAAATACTCTGAGTGAATTATAAGCTATACAGTTAATCACTATATTATAAAAGTGTGCAAAATTAGTTATGACAGAGAAATTGAAATTGAAAATAAAGTTAAGTATATATTATAGTATAAGTGATTTTGGTAAAGTTTGGAGAAAAGGCGTTTGTTCTATTAATTTATGACATCATTACATTGTAGTTAAGTTTCCACAGATTATATTATTTAATACATGGATTTTAATTTCTATAAATCAGAAGGGGGAGACACTTCCCACTCCACGTCTCCTTACAATGTTTTTGAGTAGAAAGTGTTCATTACTAACAAAAAAAAAAAAAAAAAAATTATTCATAAAATCAATCTACATCATGCTACATCGTATTGATGGCAATGACATTGTAACAGAATTATCGTTCTTCCGTTTATCCGATTATATGTGTGAACACACTTCTTGCAAGAGAGTTACAGTTTTTTTAATTAGAAAAATATAAATAAAAGCTGTATTGTATTATAATGAAATTAGTTATTCGTGAGATAATTTTTAGGAAGAATACAAATCGCTCTTAAAAATTAGTAATATTTTTTTACCATTGACTTTATTGCAAGTCATCTAAAAAACTGAAAAAAAAAAGAAAGAAAAATTGACTATGTGTCATATATAAATTTATGAACATTTACAGAACCACTGAATTGTAAATAAACGAAATTAATAGGTGTTCTAATTTAAAAAAAATCGATATATAAGTGATATAAGACCTACAAAATATATAGGTTGATGACAGCAAAGAGTTAATCTATCAGTAACTATCTACATACTGGTTAAAAAAAAAAAGAAAAAAAAGTAATGTCTTAGAAAGGTAGCTGGTTATACATGTACCTTTACTGACACAATTTATTATTGTATAGGTATAGGTTATATCCAATATACCTGGACTGAAGACACAATATACATACATATATATGTGTATATATATGCACAAACAGAATCTCTTTTTGGGCATTTTATTATTTATTGTTTGCTATTCTATTATATTATTTTGCTTCAAATTAAATCATATCCTGTTATTCACTTTTATTTCACACTTATATTATATTCTAATGCATTACACTGTAGCTTATATTGTAGTAAGGCTTTAAATTAAATTCATGCAATAAATCTACTTAATTTATATTATATGTCCCGTTTAATACTATATTTACAAATTACAAATACAAGAACACACAAAATTAATGAACACGAAATGTGATAAACTTTTTAAACATAAATTTAATTTACTTTTTGTCATTAATTCGAACGGCTCTGCAGATGGCTCGTATGAAAATCAGGAAAAGGCCAAATGATCATTTACTCCTTTGTGGTATTCATCTTACAGTGGTTATACACGCCATGGTCGCGTGTGTTCTGTGCATTTACGATTCGAGTCAATGGTGGAATACGTGTGCAGAACACTGCATAATAACAATAAGTCATCTTTGTAGCGTAACAACAAAATTTTGTCTCCACTCTTAAGCTTAATTCAGTTAAGTGAGTTTTAGTGGAATTTTTTTTTTAAAGATATGTTAGCCTTCCTTTTAACCACTTAGAATCATGGGGGGGGGGAGCAATAACAAATTGCCATTTTATTCTAAACACCAATGGCTCAGGTCTTTATAGATAAATTATATATAGTTATCGCGACAAGCTGGCAGTTATAGGTTATTCAAAAAACCTGACTAATTATTACGTAAAACGTTTAATAGAACATTAACATCAAATAAAAAAATGTTTTTACATGTTTAGTAACATATAAAATGTAGTAACATGTAGTACACAAAGATCTGATTTGTTATCTTTATTTTGAAAAGAGAGAGAATCCTATAAATCTCCCTATATACTCGTACAACCTTAATATGCTTATATTTTTATTTCATTTATTTTTTTATAAATTTTAGAGAGTATGAGTATTAGAAAATTTTATCGATTACACTCTATATTTTTTCCTAAAACCGAAATGACGAATATTTGAACGACTTTTAATTTTTGACTTCTTCTAAACCCTCTTCCTTCACCATCCGTTTTAAGCCGTTGAAAAACTCACCCAACAGCTTTTAAAAAAAAAAAAATTTAATTTAGTTTCATTATTTTATAAGCTGCGAACACACGAAGGATTACAAATAAACTTCTGATTTGTTTATTTTAAAACTTTAAATTTAATTAATACAAGTAAGAATCGCTAATGGATGAAATAGGTTGTTGAGCAAGGGATTTTTTGAGAGGTGAATTAGAAATTTAATACCTACTTCATTATTAATAAGACCCAAAAAATTATGTAAAAATCTATTAGTTTTTAATTTAACATAAAATGACATTTTTGAATTTTGAATGAATATTTTTTTGGAATTTAATCATTTTATAATGACTTGACATGCTATACTAAAAAAATTAGCATAATTTGTAAATGCTTTCAGTTTTCGCTGCAGCTAAGTGCAAAGTATCCCTTGTCCCCTAACCATGATAATCCATATGCATTTGTACTTCATTGTTTATTAATGTAGCGAGGCATATCTTAATCAAATTCTATTTACTTTGTAAGCGTACTTATCGCTATTTTAAAGAAAATTCCTTCTCAAATCAAGCCATGACTCGAGTTTTGAAAAAAATCCTTCTATTATGTTATATATTTGTCTGAATGCACTCTGGCGTTGTGCCCGCAGCTTTAGAAATAAAGAAACCGAAATCGGCGCTTCTACTTGCAACCATTGGCCGACTTTGTGGCTGGAAGATGTCGAGGAGAGGGGGTGGTTTATAGAAAAAAACCAGTTTGAGAAATAATCAACATCTTTGTTATTTTTAGAGATAAATATAGAATATATGTTCAGCAATATTTTTACGATAAACGCTTTTTAAGGATGATATTTATGAATGTAAATACAATGGTTGACCACTCCTCTTCCGAATATTCCAGAGCCAGCCTTAGGAATCTGACCTTTTATACCGGTTGCTCTCTCCGGCTTCATTCACCACAAACTGCGTCTGAACAGAATGAAACATACGATATATGTTCANTATATATATATTTGAACAGTCTATATTTTAGCTCAAAAGGGGAGTTTTTGATCGTAGAGATTATTCGTAGGGAATTTGTTGGGGTTAGGTCAAGGTTTTGACCGAACCCCAACAGCTGTTCTTATCTGCATTTTAACTTTCATAGGGTATGAATGGCGTGGAATTTCAATATATTATTAAAATCAGCGTCCTGGATTAGTGAGAATATCTGAAAAAAGACTAATCTGCAAATATTTTACAGAATGGTTTATTATAGAGATAAAATGAATAATTTTAGTCGTTCATTGATCCCATCTCTATTGGTTTCACTAAATATAGGCATTAATGAACTTCCCAGAACAACATTCAACATACTTTATGAACAGAACAAGATTCAATATTATTCTTAATGGCTAAATGAAGGGATGTAAGAATTGTGACATGTGAAGTTCGGAAGGCTTTCTTCGCTGGTCGATAGGGACACGTGTTCTCTCAGAGAATAAATAAAGAGGGCGAACCACGTGAGAGCTAAGTGAAGATCGATCCGACAGAGAGGGTTAGTGTGCCGGCGAGGAAGTCCTCCCTATCAGATTTATAGCTTATTGGGGGGCGCCTGGGGTCGGGGAATCAGCGGGGGTATGCGCCGATTCCAGGCTTCCCACAAAGGCAAAAGGGACTTCCGCCGTCCCTCGACAAAGGGCTGGACCGGACACCCTTCGCAGGGCGGGATCGCTCCTCGGAGAGGCCTGCGGGAAAATATACCTTTATCTTATGAACGGACGTGGCGATTTCTCTAGAGAGCCCACACCTTCCTATTCCGCTCAAAGAGAAGGAGTGTCATTCTTATATCAAATTCACTCAATTCTACTATCATGTCAGAGTGGAATATTAGCTGAAGCCTTGTACTTATAGTGAAAGGCCCTGGGGAATTATTAATGACCCAATGGTTTGGGTGAATTGACATCTGCCATAACTTGCGGAGGCGAAATGAGTGACGAGGGGAGGCGAAACACAAAGTTGGAATAAATATTTATCTGGTTGTGGTTTATTATCCCACGTAAATTTTAAACAATTAATGAGAGGGAATAGAATAAAAAGTTAGGCTCTCGCTATTGTAGAGGAAAATTAATGAGATATCTAGCTCGTCCTGGTGGTGCAATGGCTAAGCACACCGGCCCGGATAGCAGGAGATCCAGTTTCGATTTCTAGCTGGGACAGATAGATTTTTTTATTCTATTCCCTCTCATTAATTGTTTAAAATTTACGTGGGATAATAAACCACAACCAAATAAATATATATAAAGAAAAACTAAATAAAGTACATGACGAGAGTCGAAAAATAGCTTGACAATGTGAGCTCCTTCGAGTTTAAGACGAAGTCCTCGTCTTTCTCGTGGGTTAGGCTCTCTCTATTGTAGAGGGAATTTAATGAGATATCTAGCTCGTCCTGGTGGTGTAATGGCTTAGCACATCGGCCCGGATAGCAGGAGATCCAGGTTTGATTCCTAGCTGGGACAGATAGATTTTTTTATTCTATTCACTCTCATTAATTGATACAAAGTTGGAATAAGTTCTGGGATGTGGCTATCGGTCAAAAGGTAAGAAAAATAAAGTGATTAACTCATTTAAGCCGACGTTTCGAACTACATTTAATTTATTCTCAACACAGAAAATGTTGGTCACCTTTTTTATATTTAAAAAAAAATTATTTGGTTGTTACATTCTGTAAATAAATATACATATTGTAATTACTCATAATGTCATTCAATGGCTGTGAGTGGTATTATCATGAGGGAGAGAGCGATCAGTTCCGCAACTCCGAATTGTTGATAATAATTATTTTTTAATAAACTAAAGTCAATTTAATAAAAAATTTTGTCAGAAATATAAAGCCTCAAANCTCTATATGTACAACTTATAGTCATAAGTTATGTCATTATGTTATTATAATTATTTCCAAACACATAAACCAAACACAAGCACTTACTAAACACACTCATTCAAACTATAAGTCTAAATAAATACAGAAGATAGGAATGAGTCAATATAGATAGTATTTATGAGTAATATAATTTTTTTATTTATTCAGAAGGTAATTCAAGAAAAAGCTTTGTTGAATTATAAAACTCAAAGAGCTTCAGTCTTCAAATCTGTTTTATAAGACGTAGATTATTTAAAAGAAATTAATATGGCACAATATTATACTTCAGCATGTAGGGAGGTGACCCAATTTTAAGGGAATAATTTTTTCAATTCATAAAAAAAAAAAAAAAAAAAAAAAAAAAGAATAACTACAACACTAATTTCACAACTATAATATATAAGTATCAACTCTGAGGAACTTCATGGTACCCGTATTTTCATTGTTGTCAACCTCAGAGTTGACACATGGTTGTGAAATCAGTGTTGTTGTGGTTCTATTTTTTGAGGTTTTATATAGTTGACATTTAAAATTTTTATTGAATTGTCATTGATTTTTATTAAAACAATTAATTATTAGCAATAAAGTGACCAAACTATTGCTGTGTTGAGAATGAATTAAAAGTAATCCGAAACGTCGTAAATATGAGCTAATAACTTTATTTTGTTTACCTTTTGACCGATAGCCACATCCCAGAACCTATTCAATTTAAAGGTCATTCAGATCGGATATTATTAAAGTTTGAATTTAGTTTGTTTAATTTAGAAATTGTAGCCGCTAGAGCAAGGGTATACACGCATTAAAAAAACGACAACCTATAAATATGCTTGCATTACGCAGCTCCTGCGTAAGAGACTTTTCATAGTGTCAGAACAGCCATTAGACTGAGATTTCACCAAGGGCTATTTCATTCCTCCCTAATGGTTTATTTAATTCCTGTCGAAGGGACAACGAGGGTGGAAAGTAAAATAAAAGGGACTCTATTCATTATTAACTAGAGAGAGGGTACAGTTTCAGAGGAACAAAGGGCCACTCAGAACTAAGGAAACATTGTGCCTCTATTTTGCTCCCTGTAATTCCAGACATATTTAATACAGGTCCTCAACTCAGGTGGGGGAAAAAAGTAAACAAAAAATAATATAAAAGGAATTCTATATAACAGTGTCAAGTTAAACAAAGCATTTTACCTTGTGACTTTACACTTCAGCAAAACTACCTCTCACTTAATTCTTATAAAATGTACCTCTGTCAGAAATATTTAAAAAAATACGAAGGAGTAAACATGATTTTGCATATCGTAGAAAAATTTCAAATTAGAATAAAACATATTAATTGTTAAAATTTTTAAACATTCTCTTTTTTTTCTTCCTTGTTTCTTTATATTTTAGCCACTCTGTAAATATATGTTTGATGGTAAGAAGTTGTCCACAGACCTCACAAATGGGTGGGTTATCTTTTGCCATTATATAGCCATGAGTAAGTCTTGTGTGTCCTATTCTTAGTCTGGCTAATACCACTTCGCTCTTACTATCAGTTGAGATAGAACTGGGCCGTAACCTCGGAGTAGATTTTATCTCGCGTAACTTGTTGACCACTATATATTTTCCCACTTATTAAGTACTAATTTTTTAACTAGCGCCTTTACATCATTCAAGGTGATTTTTGAGTACATCTCACCATCATTTATCACTTTCTTTGCTAGTAGGTCCGCATTTTCATTGGCTGAAATTCTGCGGTGACTAGGTATCCATTTAAGTGACACTTTGTTACCTTAAGTATCACTCGTTGAAGTGATCTATTGCAATTACAGTGTCTATTGTGAGATGTTGGTTGGTGAAAGAGCTTTGTAAAGCTAAAAGAGCAGATAAAGAGTCGGTAAATACAAAAATGTTTTGATAATGGCAATTCAATATTTAAGGCTTTGTTTATTGCGAGGAATTATGCGGTGAACACACTTGACATCTGCGGCAAAGAGAACATGAAGGGTCCGCCATCTATTAAGAAAGCTGATCCAACGTCTTCAGAATTTCTTGAGCAGTCTGTATAAATGCTTATGCAAGAGTTTTTTTTATGGGACAAGCTTTTTAAAGTTATTCTGAAATATACGTGCGCGCGCGTATACACACAAAGAATTTGTGTGTGTGTGTGTGTAAAAAGAATGTTCAAAATTTTTTTTAAATTTTACTAATATTAAAGAATAATATTTGGGGCACCAGGGTAGCTCATGGGATCCGTTCCGATCTCGCAACCCTGGTGCTGCGGGTTCAAATCCCGCCCAGGGCAATCTTTTATTCATTAGTAAAAGCTTGTCCTGAGCCATGGATGTTTAGAATGGGATGGCAATCTGTAGATAGCCCCTCCCTCCATGACCCTATGTGGTTGAAAGGGTGGCTAACACTTAAAAAAATAAATAAATAAAAGGACTATTTGTACTCAAAATTGACATTTCAGGTAATACACCACTCCTATTCGTTCGATTTCGCTCTATAATGAACTTCTCACTTTAAACATAAAAGCGACATGCAAAATTTCATAATGAAAAACAACTAATTGCAGATTTATGGTCATCTACATCATTTATTAATAATTATATCTGAGCTGAGTTTCAANTATATATATATATATGATTGTTCTCAAGCCAAGCTATGTAACATACATATACACATATGTAGCACGACTTAACCTAAATAACAAATATCTTGAACTTTATATTGCTTCTTATATCAGATGAGATAAAGAGATTGTTCGTCAAGATTAATTGTGAGTTACATACACATTCACACGCAAACTTTTCAAGGGAACATTTTAAACTGATACAAAGTAAGTGAAGTATGCGGAAATCTCTTCAAAAGTCGCATCATGGTTCCAACGTAAGGAAGCTTGATTACTTCTCACTAAAAAGTTGTTTTTTTCCTTTTTATTTTTTCCTAACTAGTAAAATTTAATTATTTTGAATGGAGGTACTTGATAACTTCCTTATGTCAATACGTGCGTTTCATTAAAATTTTGGAAAATCTTTTGCTTATCTCATAAAAACTTTTGACGAGGGGTGAACATGACGAAGATTTATTATAATTGGGTTTCTTTTGTTTTTAACTAAGAACATTTGACGGCTATTCCCAATCAAATTTTCCACTCTCCTGACGTTTAGAAATCTATGATTTACATAATATTTGAATGGCAATGAGTACTTAAGATTTTATAAATTAAGGAAAAAAACATAATTTACAAAAAAATTAGAGGACAGAAAACGTTTGTTTATAACTGCAAATGGAAACATCTGTATTTTATAGCAATAAATATTTTAATGCATTTGTAATTTACTAAAAAAGCTATATATTCTTCTAGGGCTCATGACACTTTGAAATTGTTAAAAAAAAACATATTTGCGTCAAATCAATTTGCAAACATCTATTCATAAAAGAAAGAAAAAATAGAGACATCTAAAAGGGCACTAACTTTTGTAATAATGCTATATTTTGTTAGATCTACAACCCCCTCCCTCTCTCTAATGAGGCTATTTTTCTGATTAATAAAAATTTTTTTTTTAATTTCAAATGGAAAGTTTTTGACCGTAGAGATTATTAGAAGAGAATTCGTTGGGGTTTGGATTTAATATTTTTGTTTGTTATTTTTTTGGAATGTCTTGTTTGAACGTGTGTACGTCGTTCAAGCAAATCTAAAGTATAAATTGATTCAAAAGTTTCATTCCGGCGATATAAAAATTTTAGCGCCGAAAGTAATGTAGTTAATAAAAGTGATTCTTCTAAGTGTAATACCAGAAGAAAAAACAACACGGGAATAACAATGCTAATCGTTAAATATAGTTCATAACACAGGAGCTGTGATTTAAGCAGATTTACCTTAATTTATTATAATTGATTAAGAGAACATTAATTTACAACTCAGAGAGAATAAATATGAGCGTAAAATGTATGTCAGCTGAGCTTTAGACTGACAAAGGAAGGAAGAATGGGAGAATCGCTCACCTATCTTAGTTACATTCATAAATTTCTTCATAAACAGTGAAAATTTAGTAGAACATGAACGCTAGAAAATTAAATTTTTTATCTGTCATTTTCAGTCAACTTTTTCGTAACTGAAATAACAACGGAGATATTACCATTTAATTTTGGCTCCCTCTTAACTAACTCCCCTAAAAACTAAAATTAATTATTTAAAAGGTTTGCAATGAAGCTAAAAAAAAAAATAAAAAAAAAAATTTGTTTTCCTATATTTTCAAAATAAGTGGTCCAACTCTCGAAATATCTTTTTTAATAAGTGGTTGGGAGTGGGGTCAATGGGCCCCTTCTCCCTAAAATATATTATATAATTGATTAATA
>KZ807588.1:189852-202344 GCA_000696205.2 Oncopeltus fasciatus
AATATATTTAATATTTATAAATGTTAAACGCTTTCTCCACTTTTCTTTCCAACTGTTCGCAAACTCTCATTGCTTCTTAAGGTATAATTCGTTATTTACACTAATTAATGACCATCTTCAACAAAACATGGGGGAATCTACTAAGTTTACGTAGCTCTTGCCTGGTGGACTTTCTGACTTAACAAAAGTTGATTGAGAGCAATAAAAAATTACACTGTTTTTGGGCTTTTGAACATCACTACTTCAGCCCTTAAAATAAAAGATACTTGGAGGTAATTAGTTGACCGTCGAGCTTTATGAGGAGAGGTTAGTCAAGGGAAAAAATAAATTTTTTTTTATATATTCGCCCACATTTTAGTTTCATTTTCAGTACTTCATCAGGGCAAATAGGGTGTTGGGGGAGAGAGATTCCTGCTCTACGGCAATTAAATCNTTTCACTAATACTATTTTTCCTTTTGAACATTGAGAAGGAAAGTTTGTTGACCGTAGATATTATTCTAAGATGATTTTAGTTGGGGTTCGGTCAAGGTAGATCCGTAAAACACAAATTTAAAAAAAGTATTTTTTAATAAAGGATTATCTGGCAACGTTTCGGCTTAAATTGTAAGCCATCTTCATGATAGCCCTGAAGATAGCTTACAATGTAAGCCGAAACGTTGGCAGATAATCCTTTATTAAAAATTTTTTTTTTAAATTTGTATTTTTTGGATCTACCTTGACCGAACCCCAACTAAAATTATCTTAGAATTATATCTACGGTCAACAAACTCTCCTTTTAGAAATAAATAACTTTTCTGTTTACAAATTAGTTTTTGACTCTTCAACTCCCAAGACCGAATCCCTGACTAACTTCCCCTTCAAAAAATGATACTTTATATAAATATTAATTTTGTTGTGGTTTATTATCCCACGTAAATTTCAAACAATTAATGTGAGAGAATTATTATCCCAGCTTGGAACATATTTTTTATTCTATTCCCTCGCATTAATTATTTGATACTTTATATAGTTACTTTAAAGGAGGAGCAAGAAGTTACAAAGTGAGCCGCGTTTAATTTTTATCCCTGAAAAAAGATTTACATAATGTGGTACAGGCAAAGAACCCCAAAATGCAGAGTTCAATAATACGTACTGAGCAAAAGTGCACTCAGCCGTTAGGATGGCGCTGATCTCGGAACGCATCTATACCTGCAGGCCTGCTAGTAAAGTCTTCAAAATGGAGTTCAAACATTTAGCGAAATTGAGAATTTGCTTTTCCAACTCCCGTCCAGCAGATCCGTAAATAGCACTGCTCCTCTGAGTTTTAATGAAGAGAATGAGAAGTTTAATAACACTAATAATGGCAAGGATATTCAAGATTTTCAATATAGCTTTTGAAGTTATTGCACATACGAGGAGATTGACAAAGAAAAAGCTAATTTGAAATTACATTTCTGTATCAACCAACAACCAATCAGGAAACGACTTTTGAAAATATCTATGATTCTTTTATCCACCCAACTTAGAAAAAACTAAATACATGATTCTTTGAATTTTTTTTCATTTTATTGAAATTGAATTGAATATTTAAAAGCTCCAAATAAAATTATAAATATTATTTTTTTGTGGTATTGGTGCAAGGGAATATAATAAAAAATCTAACTGTCCCAGACAGGACTCGAACCTGTATCTCCTGCTATCTGGGCCGGTGCATTTATTAATTATGCTATCGGGACCCTTGCACTAAAAATTGTTAAAATTTACGTGGGATTATATACCACAAAAAAATATTTATAAAATTAAAATTTAAAAGTAAATAATGAGAGTCATTTAAGCAGCTTGACAATGTCAGCTCCCCAGAGCATAAGACGATATATTCGTCGGCCTCGGAGGTTAGACTCTTGACACTAGTGCGGGATATTTAATAACTTATCAGACTGGTCCCGGTAGCATAATTGGTTAATTCACCAGCCCGGATAGCAGAAGATCCAGGTTCGAGTCCTGGCTGGGACAGTTAGATTTTTTATTCTGCTACCTTGCACTAAAAATTGTTCAAATAAAATTATACTTCCTCATCAACTGACAGCTAAGTGCCATGAAAAAGTACTCATGGTGAAGGTTTGGAAATAATCCCGATAGGGCAAATCTATATTTTAATTTATTTTTCTTTGTACAACCGTTTTTTTTTCAAGCTTAAGAGAGTCTGCTTTTAATTATTTTGTAACATTCCTCGTAAACGACATTAATACCAATGACAGAATGTGAAGAATTCAATTTCGAAAATAAAATGTTGAATATATTCTAAAGCAGTAGTCCAAATTATAATTAATAAAATAATTCGTAACAGAAGGCGTAAATTACGCTAGAAATAAATAATTTTCCAGCGATTAATAGAATATCGCTGGACATCCACTGTCATTTATAGAATCGCTATCTTCGAGATCGCTCCATCGGAGCAGTGGAGAAGTTTAAGATTTGGACGTGATAATAAGGAGTTGGTGGGGGGGGGGGGAGCACTTGTAACCCGCTCGATACCTTCCCTTTTTATACAGTCACCCTCAGCCCTTTCCAACTGCGGCTCCCCCATACAGCTGCAAACGGATAGCCCATCTCGAAGGAACCGAAAGATATCAGTGTGGCAGTGATAAGGAAACGTAAGATAGCTCAGATCAGCGTCGACTAAACATATTTCTCAGTGGAGTAGTTTGATTATTTCTGTATGAACTTACAAAATCATGAACCCTCCCACCTCATGGCTGGATTTAGCTAAATAAACTTTATTTTATCAGATTTATCGTAGAAAATCAAGCCCAATGATGGGACATTTAAAAGAAAAAAAGCTTTTTGGATTTTCACATTTTTCAAAATTCATTGTTCATTATTCTTTGTAATTATAATAATAATTATATTAGTTTTTATAGGTTAACAATATGATGTTTAGATGAAATAAACAGCTGCTTAAATATTTATTGTTATATTGGATATAACAATAAATAAGAGAGCCAGGTATGCTGTCTTGAGTCACCTTCCTGAGTCAACCACTTATGTAATTGACAAGGAAACTCCATTGTAAACGAATGAACCGAATTTCGAAAGCCGTGAATAGTGCCTTTGTATTTAGCAGATATCTCGTAGAGGAATCAAGAGAATTATGCTTAGAAATATATTTAGAAATGTAGTATCGAGTGTTGAGCATTGCAAGCCATAGGTGGAATTTATTTTTCTTAAAATCGGATGAGGTAAGTCTAGAGAGTCTTGAGCAAACTTTAGTGGTCATAATTAGATGTTTTTTGTAGGGTCCGATCAAGACAGATCCAAAAAAAAAAAAAATTTAAATTAAAAAAAGTGTATTTTTTAAAAACTTTAGGGATCATGTTTTACGCTCATTGTTCTCTCCGGCTAGCAAACTAACTTTCTTCATTTAGGATTACTCACATGCATTTTTGAATGAAACATAGGAAATCTTTTAAGATTAAGGAGCTCCTGCGTGACGGAATTTCGTAAATCGCAGTAAATCACTCTTCTGACAACCCAAATTAGTCCGATTCATAGCAAAAAAAAAAAAAAAAAAAAAAAAAAATACGGCGTTTAAGAGTAAAACTTCAAAAAAATGCTATGTATTTGAAAAAAAAAAAAATACAATAGTAGAAATTTGGTTTACAAGTTATAAAGGTTGATGGCCAAATTTCAACTATTGATTTTTACTTTACAATTGATACGGACTATAGTTTCGCTCTTTCATTGCCTTATCACATAATCTAGCCATTGTAAGAGAACAAATGGAGCATGGTAGATAGAGATATGCCGAGAAGGCTATTTCCGCCGAACAGCTGTCACAGCGAGGTGGAGATGAAGAGCTCCCACGCAACGAAATTCCCTGATAAGGCTATCAGTGCGAAGGGTGATAACAATGCCCACCTTGCCGGAGCGGGGAGAGGAGCTCTTGGTGATAACAGATCTCCCACACAATTAAATCACTCCTAAAGCACTCCCCGTGCCATGAATAAGAGAGACTATTCCTTCTTCTAACAGTGCTGCAGAATCATAAAAAATAAAAGAAAGGGCTTGAAATATTCTGAAAGAATGACGTTACCATTTTTCTTTATCCCGATCTTCGGAGAATATATTGTTCATATATATTCAGTATTCAGTAACTGTTATGGGTATAATATAATCTATTAAATTTTAGATTCCTCATTCAGTAACTAATATGAGAATAATACAAAACTATTAAATTTCAGATTCTTCGGAATTAAATTATAATTCCGCAAAATTATCCTCGGCGTACAGTATAAGTGCCAATAATATTCCACCGGCGAGCACTATATTCCGCAGAACTGGTATACTATTACCCTAACTTTGCAATGGGCTGTGCTGCGGCCTTGCACTTGGAATAGAAAATGAAACCCTGGGTTTTTAGAGATCCGTCAGTCTACAGGTATCAACAACAACTCATTTAAGAGTAAATTACTCTTAGAGGAAATCACATGTCCTGTAAGGTTACCGAGTGTTGGAAGCGGAATCGAATTTTTTAAAAAATAATTCGCGTATCCGGATGTGTGTTGAAAACAGATGTAGATCTCTGAGGTCTGCCCAAGAATTGGTCAAGGATTCCCCGAGTCTGAGTAAATACACACCGGCCTCGTCAATCAATAACTTAACAAGAACAGTTAGATGTACTCTAAGATGATTTTAGTTGGGGTTCGGTCGAGGTAGATCCAAAAAAACACAAATTAAAAAATTTATTTATGTATTTTTTTAATGAAGGATTATCTGCCATTTTTCAAATTGTTTTCATAAACTTTTAATTGTCTTACATAGCTTTCTACATTCATACTCTTGATATCACATTATATTATAATTCTCTATTATACTAATTTCAAATATTACTGTATTCTCATGACATTGTATTTCTACAGCCCTGAAGATGGCTTACAATGTAAGCCGAAACGTTTGCAGATAATCCTTCATTAAAAAAATACATTTTTTTAATTTGTGTTTTTTTGGATCTACCTCGACCGAACCCCAACTAAAATCATCTTAGAATAATATCAACGGTCAACAAACTTTCCTTTTGAGTAAGATGTACTTTCCGCTCGTCTGCATAGATAACAAAAACAAAATATTTATGACACAATGACGTCTGAGAGAGTTACAACTTTTATCCAGGCAGAAAGTGAGTTGCCTGCAAGTGATTTAATTGTGAAGGGCGGGTGCTACTCCCAGAATTTCACCCTCCTCAACGTGGGAAAAATTCTTCCAACATTTTACCTTGATAGACCTTATTACCCCCCTCCTAGCTCTGCCTGTTTCTGACGGCTTAAACTCCGATAAATAAACTTTTCTCCAGGGTGTGGCATGTGGACAACGATACAACCCTCCTCAATATCGCCTTCAGAAGCTGCATTAATAACGTTATATACGCGCGCTCGTGTCGATTTCAGACAATTTTATTTTTCAGTACACAATTTATGCTGTTTACTCTGCTCTGTCCCTATGTAATCTATTCCTCACAGCTAAGACTGGAGTTAAATGTAATTTTCAAAAATAGAGTGACGTGTTACTTTCACCTGGAATTGGTTACCCTACTTTGCCTCGTTCTCACAGTCAACTTTGAATGGTTAGTAATAATATAATTCACATCATTGCAAAAAGTAAAATACTCCAAAATACGAACATCCAAAATTTTCTCAACGTGAAGCGATACTTTGATCGATGATATACAGTCTGTACAGAAAGTAAATATATTTTTTATCTGCAAGAGGAAGAGAAAAATGTAATAAATGTACTCTGGAGCATCACGTTATTTTACTTTTATTTTTTTTAAGCTTCTAAAAAATAAAATAATTAATATATTTAGTTTTATTTTTTCTGCAAAAAAAAAAAAAAAAAAAAAAAAAAAAAAAAAAAAAAAAAAAAAAAAAAAAAAAAAAAAAAANAAAAAAAAAAAAAAAAAAAAAAAAAAAAAAAAAAAAAAAAAGGGGGATAGAGGAAACTCAAACTGGATCCGACAATTATACATACAAAGGCAAATGTTGATGAGAGAATGCAGTCCACTTCGCAAATTAAACCGTTGTTTCCCTCTCGTATTCAGTATATATATAGTTTCCACGGGTATATCACTCACTTTGTATGAAAGTAGACGTTTAATTAATTAAATTTCAATTTGGATTAATACCATATAGAGTACTTCAATACATAAAATTTATTGTATGATCCTCTATGCCAGTTTCAGGTTACTCGAAAATAAGTTTGACGTTACTTTTTTGAACTGGCAGTTTGCAGTGTAGCTGGTTACCCATGTTGATTGGAACATATCACCCACAGTAATAGTGAAATGTAAATTTGAATATAATCAAAAGCGTGAGATGAAAAGACACTGAACACTAAAAAGTTATAAACAATAATAATTCAGATATTTATAATATAATTTACAAATATTATTTATAGAAGAAGTATTTAAAATTGATACAAGCAGAAGCGGTTGTCAATGGATTGTTTGTTATTCTTCCGGCAAATATTAATTTCAAATCTGGATAAATGGTTCAAGAGTGAACTAAATGGACTACAATTTTGTAAACAATAATAAACAATAAACTAATTTGTTTTTCCAACAAATATTAATTTATTATGTAGGAAGTTAAAATTGTTATAGTTAAGAAGTAATAGTAAGGCGATTTGAACACAACACTGGCAACTATCAGGCCCATAGAAATTTACTCTAACTTTCAAGGCACAGAGTAAATACTAATTTAATCCTATAAATTAAACATAATAATTCTTCTTATTACCAAATTAATGTCAATTCTGTTTAGTTAAATTTCCATCCTATAGTATTTGACTAAGATAATTTTCTATGCCCGATATATTGGATAAATTATGTTTTGTTACATTCAAAATATCAGAAAAATTGAATGAGGAGCTAAAAAATTGTAATTATTTTATAAGTGCATTCCCTCCTGGGGACATAATCTGTAAATAAATTGAGAGTGGTGTCATTGGTCACCTTCTCTCCTCATGTGATTGATATTGTATGTCATTTTTTTTCTCTAACTCATTGTGATCAAATTACAAAATGTTTTAATTTAACAGAATGTAATAAATAAATAAAAGTAAAAAAAAAAAAAAAAAAGTGCATACCTATAATATAAATCTGGCATTACGATCAATGCCATACGGGAGGTGAATGAAAGCGCTAAGATCCTCCCACAAGATTTTTTTTTCGTTCTACTAGTTAGGGCTGGATAGTCTCGTTAGAAAGTGAGAAATTCAATTGGTTCAATAATAAAACGAAGCGAGGAATACAGAAGATGGCTCTTCTCATCGAGAGATGAACCATAGACTTCAGTCCAAGGCGGGTTAACTTCCAGGCCTTCTGCGGCCTCTTGGAGCACAGCAGGGAAGTGAAAAGTACTCAAATAAATGAATGCCAGTTGGAAAAGCAGTATTTCGGAAGAGAATTATGAGATGGGATGACATAAAACGTTGAAGACTTAATAGGCAGCATAAAGCCTCCGTGAGGGACTCCCAAGTTGAGAAGCTCCGAGAAGAACAAAAGCCATAACCGTAAAGCGGGCAAGAAGCAAAGCACTGGCTCTCTATTAGGAGTTTTAATGGGCGGAAGAGGCAGGAACCATTAAATCGGAGGGCGGCAGACGGAGCACATATCGGGGGGAAATAGGTCGCCGGAATAATTATCGGGAGGTCGAGGGAACTTGGGGGAGGAAGGGCCGAATCAGAGTTTGGGCAGTTAAAAGGAGATTTAGAAGATAAAAAGGGAGGCTGGGTAAGGAGAAGTCCCGGAGGACTGTGAATTTTTAAAGGGAACTTCTCCGTTTACTGGGCTGCCGTTAAAGTACGCTAGCTCTCGCCACGACAACTGCCTGGCCTCGTTCTCACCTCGCCGCCAATCCGAGGACGGGATCCCATGTGCATTCATCAGAATGCTGTCATCAAACATTCATTAATCCTTTATAGAGGGGATCAAAAAGGCCTCTTTGTTTATAGGCGCACATACAAACATGATCAATCAAGGCAATCAATCAAAAAAGGATTTCCCCTAACTGTCATAGAGCAGTGTGACAGGATGTATGTGTTTTAAATAGTTAAAACATTTGTAATTTCTATTATGTTCCATGGACAACTGCCGTGAGAGATCAACAGAACGGCTTTCAATAGAATCTATATAGCTGAAATTCCTCAGACTAAAAGGAGAGTTTGTTGACCGTAGATATTATTATAAGATGATTTTAGTTGGGGTTCGGTCAAGGTAGATCCAAAAAACACAAATTTAAAATATGTATTTTTTAATAAAGGATTATCTGCCAACGTTTCGGCTTACATTGTAAGCCATATTCAGGGCTATCATGAAGGTGAGAGAGGACGTCCTGTCCCTAAGTTCACATTTCCATGACTACTACATGAACTTAGGGACAGGACGTCCTCTCTCATCTTTATGATAGCCTTGAAGATGGCTTACAATGTAAGCCGAAACGTTGGCAGATAATCCTTTATTAAAAAATACATTTTTCAAATTTGTGTTTTTTGGATCTACCTTGACCGAACCCCAACTATTCCTCAGACTAATTTTCAGCAATATCATTTCAATCACTTTTCAATATGTCACAAATGGCTGAAAGGTTAAAACATAAATACAATTCCTTTATTTTAAATGTAATTTTTTAATACTAGTTTTGCGATTTGAGGCTCGAGCGTCATCTGGATCTTAAAAACATAATTTTGTAGAATAGTGTTCATAACATTGTGTCAAATTTCACATGAGTAAAATTCATTAAACCCAAGCGGTTAAACTAAGACTCAAAAAATTGCAAAAGACTAACTTTGATGGCTATCCTGCTGAGGTTGATCCAATTCGTTTGACAAAGCCATCGATTTTTAATTTTATTGTTTCGTTATTTTTTCGTGAAAAGTTGGAGAGGGTGGTAGTCCAAGGGAATCTAATTCAGATGGGTTGTTATGTCTTACATTCAGTGCTAGCCTTTTACCGTAAAATTATAAATATTGTCTCAAGAATTGTATCAAATCAGTAGTCCAAAATAGAATTTCATTTGCTTAAACCTTAAGACACGAAGGAGTAAATATAGTTAAAGAATATGTAGTATATTCAAAAGGAGATTTTGTTGACCGTAGATATTATTCTAAGATGATTTTAGTTGGGGTTCGATCAAGGTAGATAATCCATTATTAAAAAATACATTTTTTAAATTTGTGTTTTTTGTATCTACCTTGACCGAACCCCAACTAAAATCATCTTAGAATATGTAGTATATACATTCAATTATGGAATTTCGATGGTTAAAATCATATGACGTGTGTAAAGAAGTGAATTTTATTAAACAATACGTTGCATATGCTCAAGGAACACCTTTTGACATAGAGCAAACACGTGCAGGGAAGTCGGCAGTATCAGAACATTTTGTAGGCAACACCCACCAGATCCAGTTGGAGAATGACATCATCCCAGCTAGAGAGAACAGCAACTACCGCCGAACAATTGAGGAAATCATAAAAACCCATATAACGTAAAATTGGAAGAAGAATAGACTTTATGTCAAAATGGAAACCATCATTATCTGGCAAGAAAGTCAATATAGCTGTCAGTGTGATTGGCCCTAAGCCAGACAGACACCCCCGGAAATGAACTGATAAGAGACTTAGATAAAGATCCAGTCCCAGGCAAGTATAAAGGCCCCCCCCCCCCCGGATCTGCAGTAGCTTTCTTTCTCCATTCAGCACTAAAGAAGCCATCAAAGGAAGTATGAAACCTCCGCAAAAAAAAGAAAAAAAGCTTTTCTACATGGTCAAGCCCGGAAGAAGTATTTATAAATATTTCTGGAGACCGTGGAAGCTTACGCAAAAGACTTTCTGTAATTTGGCACTTTATGACCTGTAAAATTTCTATTTTAACTACAGAATAAGACATTGGTCAGACATCAGTTAGAATTTGCGGACTAACTTCCAGCTAATTTGCAAAAAAAAAAAAAAAAAAAAAAAAAAAAAAAAAAAAAAAAAAAAGGGGGATAGAGGAAACTCAAACTGGATCCGACAATTATACATACAAAGGCAAATGTTGATGAGAGAATGCAGTCCACTTCGCAAATTAAACCGTTGTTTCCCTCTCGTATTCAGTATATATATAGTTTCCACGGGTATATCACTCACTTTGTATGAAAGTAGACGTTTAATTAATTAAATTTCAATTTGGATTAATACCATATAGAGTACTTCAATACATAAAATTTATTGTATGATCCTCTATGCCAGTTTCAGGTTACTCGAAAATAAGTTTGACGTTACTTTTTTGAACTGGCAGTTTGCAGTGTAGCTGGTTACCCATGTTGATTGGAACATATCACCCACAGTAATAGTGAAATGTAAATTTGAATATAATCAAAAGCGTGAGATGAAAAGACACTGAACACTAAAAAGTTATAAACAATAATAATTCAGATATTTATAATATAATTTACAAATATTATTTATAGAAGAAGTATTTAAAATTGATACAAGCAGAAGCGGTTGTCAATGGATTGTTTGTTATTCTTCCGGCAAATATTAATTTCAAATCTGGATAAATGGTTCAAGAGTGAACTAAATGGACTACAATTTTGTAAACAATAATAAACAATAAACTAATTTGTTTTTCCAACAAATATTAATTTATTATGTAGGAAGTTAAAATTGTTATAGTTAAGAAGTAATAGTAAGGCGATTTGAACACAACACTGGCAACTATCAGGCCCATAGAAATTTACTCTAACTTTCAAGGCACAGAGTAAATACTAATTTAATCCTATAAATTAAACATAATAATTCTTCTTATTACCAAATTAATGTCAATTCTGTTTAGTTAAATTTCCATCCTATAGTATTTGACTAAGATAATTTTCTATGCCCGATATATTGGATAAATTATGTTTTGTTACATTCAAAATATCAGAAAAATTGAATGAGGAGCTAAAAAATTGTAATTATTTTATAAGTGCATTCCCTCCTGGGGACATAATCTGTAAATAAATTGAGAGTGGTGTCATTGGTCACCTTCTCTCCTCATGTGATTGATATTGTATGTCATTTTTTTTCTCTAACTCATTGTGATCAAATTACAAAATGTTTTAATTTAACAGAATGTAATAAATAAATAAAAGTAAAAAAAAAAAAAAAAAAGTGCATACCTATAATATAAATCTGGCATTACGATCAATGCCATACGGGAGGTGAATGAAAGCGCTAAGATCCTCCCACAAGATTTTTTTTTCGTTCTACTAGTTAGGGCTGGATAGTCTCGTTAGAAAGTGAGAAATTCAATTGGTTCAATAATAAAACGAAGCGAGGAATACAGAAGATGGCTCTTCTCATCGAGAGATGAACCATAGACTTCAGTCCAAGGCGGGTTAACTTCCAGGCCTTCTGCGGCCTCTTGGAGCACAGCAGGGAAGTGAAAAGTACTCAAATAAATGAATGCCAGTTGGAAAAGCAGTATTTCGGAAGAGAATTATGAGATGGGATGACATAAAACGTTGAAGACTTAATAGGCAGCATAAAGCCTCCGTGAGGGACTCCCAAGTTGAGAAGCTCCGAGAAGAACAAAAGCCATAACCGTAAAGCGGGCAAGAAGCAAAGCACTGGCTCTCTATTAGGAGTTTTAATGGGCGGAAGAGGCAGGAACCATTAAATCGGAGGGCGGCAGACGGAGCACATATCGGGGGGAAATAGGTCGCCGGAATAATTATCGGGAGGTCGAGGGAACTTGGGGGAGGAAGGGCCGAATCAGAGTTTGGGCAGTTAAAAGGAGATTTAGAAGATAAAAAGGGAGGCTGGGTAAGGAGAAGTCCCGGAGGACTGTGAATTTTTAAAGGGAACTTCTCCGTTTACTGGGCTGCCGTTAAAGTACGCTAGCTCTCGCCACGACAACTGCCTGGCCTCGTTCTCACCTCGCCGCCAATCCGAGGACGGGATCCCATGTGCATTCATCAGAATGCTGTCATCAAACATTCATTAATCCTTTATAGAGGGGATCAAAAAGGCCTCTTTGTTTATAGGCGCACATACAAACATGATCAATCAAGGCAATCAATCAAAAAAGGATTTCCCCTAACTGTCATAGAGCAGTGTGACAGGATGTATGTGTTTTAAATAGTTAAAACATTTGTAATTTCTATTATGTTCCATGGACAACTGCCGTGAGAGATCAACAGAACGGCTTTCAATAGAATCTATATAGCTGAAATTCCTCAGACTAAAAGGAGAGTTTGTTGACCGTAGATATTATTATAAGATGATTTTAGTTGGGGTTCGGTCAAGGTAGATCCAAAAAACACAAATTTAAAATATGTATTTTTTAATAAAGGATTATCTGCCAACGTTTCGGCTTACATTGTAAGCCATATTCAGGGCTATCATGAAGGTGAGAGAGGACGTCCTGTCCCTAAGTTCACATTTCCATGACTGCTACATGAACTTAGGGACAGGACGTCCTCTCTCATCTTCAT
>KZ807588.1:215028-228114 GCA_000696205.2 Oncopeltus fasciatus
TTCATCTAGCTCTAATCTTTCTGTATATATATATAAATTACAAAAGTAGACTAATTGACGATGATTTTTTTTTTTCGGATTCTTAACTGCATATATTTCTTATCACCAAAAGAATGAATGTTATCAATAATTTGTTTAATCGTTTAAATAAAGAAATTCTTAGCATTGCTTCCTAGATAATTATTTCACAATTCAATAATTTTGAAGTAACTTCTAAAATACCAACGAAATTTAGTTATTTATTATTTTCAACACATATACTAGAGTAAATTCACTCCGACTGCTATCCTCGCGTTAAGGATTTACAGTAAAAAAACTGTAATTAAATAGTCGCAAGATATTACCCAGCAGCAAAGCAAAAGTACAGTACAGAGCTTATGGAAGACAATCAGATTTTTTCCGCGTCATAATTTTTTATGAACACCACTTAATTAAACTATTTGCTAAAAAGTGTAAATAAAAATGAAATCTTTCTTTTTAACTCACAGTTTTACTCTCAACTTCCTATTCTTGCTTACCTGTAAATAAAAAAAAATTAAAGTTAAAAAATAAATAAAAAAACAAAAACAAAGATAAGTTTTTCATTATTTATCAGCATAACAGCACAGTAATGAATTTTCAATTATTCTATTTAATTAAGAAGTAAACAATTGCTTAAAATAGAATTTATTTAACGAGTTAAAAAACAACAATATATTTATTGAATATAAGTAGGTAAAAGAAAAAAAATACTCGTTAAATTATATTCATTATCTAAAGAGAATTAGCGAAACAAATAAATAAAATGCACAAAATAATCCAATAAATCTTATAGTTAACTTTTCTAAACTAATAATAAGCAGAACATGCTAGAATTAGTGTGTGTGTGTGTGTGTGTGTGTACTGANACTGCGATGTATATAATAAATAAGAACAGGAGTTTTCATTCAGTCATTGTAATTTTTTCTTTTTGTGTGTTCACTAAACTCTTTCTTCCTCCCGTTCTTACAAGTGTGTGTGTGTGCGTATACTCATATACATATACATGTGTTTGTGTCAGTTCGCGTAGACAATTGTTTTCTATTTATTTATTTCAGAATTCTTGTGATCAATAAAGCATCTGAACAATTATAAAATGCTGAAGGAAATTCTGAAGAGAATCCCTTGTACGTAAAAGAAATTATATCAAATCATAGAATAATATTAGTGTTATATATTGTATTTTAGTAATACATTTGTGTATTATTGTTTTATAAAGATAAGTGTGCAAGAGGGAATTAAAAGTTCAAAACCATGTTTCTTTACACTACACCGAGATAAATATGAAAGTAAATACACGGTTCTTTTTCTGAAACAGAATATTACTGAAATAAAGCTTGAAAAAACTTTTTGGAATACAAATCAAGCACATAAAGAAAACCAACTTTCGAAAGAGAAATCTCCCCCCATATAAAAACTTAAACCTCCCCCTATTAAAACTGTAATCTCCACTTGAAAAAATTTAACACACAGATTTCGATTTGTGTATGTATGACACAATACGTGCCCTGTTGTTAGAGTTGAAACCATCGGCAAATATAATTTTTTATGATTAGCTGCTGTTTAATTATCGGCAAGGCCAAGCGAGCCAAATCTTTTTGGGTCCATTTAGCTATATTCAAAAACTATCCATTTTTATTTATTTAAGCGTTAGCTTCCCGTTTAACCATTGGCTATCTACAGGTTGCCACCTCATTTTAAACATCCATGGAACAAGAAAAGCTTTTATTTATAGATAAAAGCTTGCCCTGGGCAGGATTTGAATCCACAGCGACAGGATTGAAAGCTACCCTGGTGCCCCATTAGTTAGATATTTCATACACTATATACGGAGTACCTGTTATTAACCTCTATTTTACCCGGGAGCCAGTAAAATCTAACATTATTTCCACGCTATCCTCTTCAGCTTGTAAGATATACTGATAAGAGTAATTTACACGTTCAAAAGTAACTATATAAACGAGGATCAAGAACCCGCCCAGTATAAGAAACCCCTTCACAGTTCACGGACTTCACTTTATATTAATCAGCAGATACAACTATAACATAAGTTGGTTTATATAGAGTACGCTCTATTATATATCTAAAGCATTAGGTATGTTGAGGAGAGAGGGTTTGAAGCTCGTAGGGCAGAATATGCTTGGCGCGAAGGACTTAACTCAATTAACCGTTGCCAGGCACCGGAGTGCAGCACAGATTCCTAGAACACCCACATAGAGAGGACTAACTCAAATAATATCCTTAGGCTCAAATGAAAAACTTATCAAATAAAGAGAAATAAATATAATTTCAAGAGAAAAATAAAACGCAAAAGTTATATTAAAAAAAGCAGGCCATTATTGCGAATAAGTAGCTTTAAGGAACTGGGAGAAATGTTTGACAGGTTTATTTTGAAGAAGGGCTAATGGTTTTTTCAGAATGTTGAAAAATATGAATAAGTTGAAGAAATTTTGTTCTATGTCGGTTCTGTCGTTAACTGGATTGTGTTGTAAGTTATTGTGAACAGTTTCAGAGAAAAGGCGTTTGTGTTCATCTGGTTCAGTGGCAAGAATGGTAATGTTATCAAAGTCAAATGTTATTTTTATCTTTATTTTATTTTTATGATTGTGTCATAAAACAATCATTACCCCCCACCTTTCCACCACCAACGTTGTCCATCTCAAAAAATTTCCCACGTTTCAAACCCTAACTCTCAGTCATGAAAAGGGATCTTGGAGACACGTCTCCTCTCGCCTTCATGATAGGTAGGTGTGGTGAATTTTTCTTTGTATTTTGAATTTTTTAAAGATATTTTACTACATTCATACTTTTTATATCACATTACATTTAGTTATGGCAATTCTATGTGTTAATAATGTGTAAATAATGTAAATTTTTTTTTTATTCATATGATATTGCATTTCAACAGCCCGTTTACTGTCTTTTACTGAAGTAATTTCCAATGTCACAGAAAAGTGAAACTTCCTTTTATAATGTATATTTGTGTTTTAACATCGAAACAATCCTAAATTTGCACTGTTTTATTATGCTTATATGGTGTAAAGGGGCATGCCATTGAAGTCATAGAAATATTTTTATAAAAAATACGATTTATTTCCGTACAAATATACTTAGTGAACTAATGAAAAACAAGTGCATGAAAATAATTAAAATTTAAGACGTGGAAGAAGAATATCACTAACACATTAAAAAAAAATAGGTTGAAAGTAGAGTTGTATAACTTCTAAGCCTAACGTAAGAAGAAACGTTGCAGATTCATACTTGCATCATTGCCAATGAAATTTCGAGATAGTATTTAGCGAGGCATTGTTTAAAATTTTTTTCTCTCGAATTAATATTTAATACTAGAGAAAGTTTCTGAATACCGGTATCATATCTTTTGAAGGCACATAATAGAAATGTTTTATTTTTCTAATCCAGTCTATGGGTTATTATTGTATCAAATTAAGTAGAATCACAACTCATGATAACAACCATAAGAATATATAAAACATAAAATAAAATNATATATAAATTTATAGGTAGATTTAACTTTATGAGATAATTCAATCCTCTCTTAAAATTTTGTACTTCTGAATAAAATAAAACTGATTATCCCAAATTTTTAAATGTTAATAAGTTAGCCTAGCTAAAATATCCTTCTGGAACTCTTATGCCCGGCACTTCACTTTCGTGTCCCAGTTATTATAATAGATTTTTTAACTTTACAAAGCCCCTTTCTAAAATTGGTTACAAAAAGAATGGAGAAAGAGTGAGAGAGAGAGAATGAGTATGCCATGGTATTGTAGTAGGTCGGATTGTCTTGTGAGGTATCTTTAGACAGGTTATGTCCGAGAAAATCCAGGGAGGTACAACAAATATAATATTTATTTCATCTTGGAGACTGACATGTCAATAACTCCAAGAAAAGATATCTTGAAGCAAGTTTCCAGAGGGGAGTTAGGACGTATCGGATGGTTGCTCTCTGATGAGTTCCTCAAAAACGAGCTCCCCTCGAGCTGTCATTTTCTTCCAGGAGACCGCCCAGCTGGAGGGGAAGGGTGGCTGACCACGTGTGAACCCTTCAAAATCCTCTCTCTAACTATATCCATAAATACTAGAGACCTCTGGGATTTTCTTCTCAATTTACTTTCTACAAACTTTATTTTTAGGAATATATAGATATCCATTTTATTAAAGTTATAGTAATAACGTTCATATGACATATGATATTAACCAAGTGAGTTAATAGTAAATATATAGGTTATTCATAAGCTACTGGTGAGGTTGAGGAGAGGTTAGGCTAATCATTCTTGAATGCAATTAGTAATTCAACAAGTGAGGAAAAAAGTAATGTATTATTATTTAATCCTAATAGTAACTTATTTCGAGGCTTTTTTTCTTTATTGCACTTCCATAATTAACTTGCGCGCTATTTTAACATCTTGCGACTGCCTTCTTGATGAACAAACAAATGCTACTGCAGCCTCACAATAAAGTGACCCGTTGCTCTTTTATTTTAAATACTATTATTTTCTCTAGCGGTTTAAACTATTCTCTTTAGTTGTCATATATATTATCAGTTAATTAAAGTTTTTAAGGGATCATATTTTTAGCTTATGCAATGTAGGAATGGTAAAGATCCGCTGAAATTTTAGTAAAGTCGCATATGGTACTTAAGTGAATAGCTTGAATTTCACTATGAGAAATCTACTAAAAAAAGGCATAAGAATAATTTTCAAAAAAAAGAAAAAGATAAAAGGAATTATGTTCATTTGAATTATAAAATAATTTGAAAGATATTCATATTTTCTTCTTCCAGTTTGGACCGTGTTTCAAAGGGTTTATAACCCTGAGGATGACTTAGAACTATGAACGCCAAGAATAGAGTATCCCTTGCGAATGTGGCACTGAATACACAGGACAAACGGGAAGACAGAAATCCACAAGACTCAAGGAACACATTACTTGCGTTCAGAAACTGAAAACTGAGAAATCTGCAATAGCTGAACATTTCGACAATACTAACTGCAACGCACGATGCTAGCGAAGGTAAACAACTACCGAGAGAGGGCTATTAGATAAACTATAGAAATTACCAAACACCTCAACAACATGAACAAAGAGGACGGATACAAACTCAGCAAAACTGGCACCAAGCATTGACCAACCAAAAGGAACGGACTTCACAGACCTATGACGATCCTCCAAACTCTCCCGGTACGGTTTCCGGACCCTGGAGAGACAGTCTTCGATCACAACATTCTTTGTCCTTCTCCTCCTTCTATTACAAGTCTAAAGAAGCTCAGAGCATGATGAGCAAGAGCTTGGTTGTAACAAATAAAGTGACACGGTCCAAACCGGAAAAAGTAAATATGAATATTGACTCACGCCGTGGAAGTCTTTACAATAATTTATATAGTAATTTGAAACACTTAATGCACATAAATATCGCAAAATATTAATAGACAATAATTAAAATGTAATAGACAATATAATATATGTATGCGAATGAACACACTCAGCCTATGACGGAATAAAACTAAAATTGTTAAGTATAATGGAAATGTAATCGGGAAACATTTACAATTATTATAGAAAACGCATAATTAAGAAATAAGAAAGACTCGACTTAATGTAATCTTATTAGATGTGCCTAATTATTAGATGATGGAGATCAAATAGTAATCCCTTATAATAAGTAAAAGTAATTCTGAAGCAAACAGTAGAGGAGGAATAGCAACAAACGGCACTACAGAATACTAACCCGCAATACAGAGTGAACATGCTGGTATGGCTTCATCTGGATAGCTAAATAGATGCCGGTCGCCTATTAGATAAATCGCTTTTCAAAATGACTTCCTTCAAACAATGGACTTGAAAAGACAGAATAAGTGAAATAAGTTACAGAGTAAATCTGATTAAATGGAGTAAATATAAGATCAAATAAAGGGGTTAAAGATATTTAAAAAAAATTATAATAACTTACTGTAAATTTATTGAATAGCTAAATATTCATTATGTGAACTAATAGCAAATATATGTAGAGGATTAATGGAAGAAAAATTGATCAACTGGCGATAGTGTTACTGTAAAATTGTCAAAGAATAAGTTAATAGTAAAATTAAATAAATTCAAAAATGAATTTAACTTTATTAGTAACACATATATTCCATAACATATTGTGGGGGAGACTTCTGGCCCCCCAAAAAATATGTGATTGGGAGCAGATCACAGATAATGTATACATACCCAATAATAATAATGATTGAAACATGTGAAATAAGTAATAATAATTTTAAGAAGCTGGTTAATGAAAAAATTTTCATACATAGTATTTAATTTTATTAATTTCAAATATAAAACTATTGTTCAGTTAAAAAAGAAAAAGAGTGACAAATAAAGTAACTACTAAAAATGTACGACCAATTGCACCCATTTATTTTTGGTAAATGTTCTTTATATGGTAAACAAAGGGAAAAGAGGTATTAAATATTTATTAATGACAGAAGGTAAATAAACGGAAATCAGTGGCAGAGTTAAGAGATATATTGGATTGATTGGATCAGATGTACTAAGCTTTTTGAAATGATTGTAAAACATACTTGATGCGAAATCCAAGCACTCAACAAGAGTCCATTACAGAGAAGAACTTTACTGAACCCCTCATGTAATGAAATGTCATTGAAGGAAGAATTAGGGCGGAGCGCGGACAGTAAAATATCGGCGACGAGAGGAAAGAGAGAGATACGCGCAGCAGTTAGAGCTGTGTAAGGGTAGTTTAGTGCGGGGAACGCACCTGCACACCCAGAGGGCCGCATCTGCAGCAAGTCAGAGGGTCTTAGGGCTACTCTTTGTCACGGGTAATCCCAGTGGGAGGGCGAGGGCTTCCGAATTTCCATGCCAACAAGGGCTCTAATGGTGCCCGACTCTGCACCCTTTCGGGCTTCAGTGGCCCGCATGCAAGGAGTCAAAACACTTCTGGGGAATGGATTCACAACTGCACCGTTATCTGAAGCCAGGAAGGGACTGAGGCTTCATGGGACAGAATGTAAAACTGAACATAGTAAACATGATCTATGGAGAATGAACAGAGAATATATCACCATAAAGACCTCATGAGTAAAAGTCTACAAGTTTAGTAGTCACGTGTATCAACAGTTGGATGGTGGATAATCATGGTGGAATGAAATATCAAAAAGAAGGCATTAATTGCGCTGATTTCGGTGTCTACGGAATCAGCAGAAATTCTACAGTGAATGGTTCCCAGTAATAATTCACAAATTTTTCGAAAACCTTTCCTCGGTTTCACAGTCTAAAATACTTTTCTTCCTACAAAAAAATTAGATCTATTGAAGGTATATTGTACATATATGTACACCCAAGTAAAAGGACCCCACTAAGTGATTACTCTTCACCTAATGGTAATTTCCCTGTCTGATCCAATGTATTTCATTCGATCAGATCAGATCAGTTTATAGTTGCTTTTTTTTTCAGAGTTATTTTATAATATAATTCTTATATAAGCCGGACTTTAAAAGAATTTACACCTAAAAATTACAAAATTAAAAGAGGGTCGGCTAAATTTAAAACTCTCACAGAAGAATCAGGATGGAAGTGTATACATAGTAACCCCGTTACTCTAGCCTTCCCGAAAAATTTACCTACAAAAAGATTAGTCCCAACGATAGTCAAAAACAAGAAATGCAGAGAAATAAACAACTTACAAATATGAAATTGAAAGTCTCAAACAATAAGCAATAAGTAAGCAAATAGAAAAATAATACCTTCCCATTCGATCGTATTTATTATGAATTACAAAATATTAATGAATATTAAAAAAATACTAAAATTTTAATGGAAAAATGGTTAAATGATACCTAAAACCTCATTTATTGGTGCGAAGATAAATACTTTTTACGAATTTAAAAGGTTAATAAAAGGTCATACTCGATCTATAAAAGTTATTTTGAAAATTATTGGTCCTACCAGTAACTATTCTGCATTCGGTTTATATATTTGAAAGATTACAAATATTTTACTAAAAATTTTTAATTGAACTCTTAAATATCAATTCATTTCATTTAAATACATAAATTAATATTTGACTAAACTTAGGTATCACACTTAAAAATTAACAGAATTTATAGCAATAAGTACAATAATGAAAGTTTCGATTTTATGATAAAACCTGTTTTTACGAAACAAAAAAAAGTATTTTAATTTAATGTTATCTACAAACGAAAAAAAAAAAAAGCTCTATAGGGTTGAAGAGTAAATCAAGAAAGGGAGTAAAACCCGGCGGTTCCATTTTCTTGAATATACAACATACATAATGTTTTACACGTGAAACTGATATAATAATTTTAAAGTTTACATATTTATCTAGAAAACATAAAAAAAAATTTTATTTTATTATGAACATTTGATGTCAAAGAATGATAGAGAGGGTTTTTTTTCTCTTGAAAATGTTCTCCACCTCAATAAAATGAAATGTAAGAAACACTATAATACATAACCAAAATATTTAAGTGATAGAACGAAATAGTTAAAACAAAGTAAACCTGTATAAAGGTTACTATAAAATAAATTTATCTCAATTATTATTATTGTACTCCAAAAAAATAAAGCAAAACAAAGATTATATCAATAATAAAACAAAAGAATTGTTATATACTGATAGGTATATATTTTTGCATAAAAAAATTGTTTTCACAAAGAATACTTGTGCAGAAAGTAAAAGTAAAGCGGGCAGAAACAAAGAGAATTTTTATGCCGGATAGTGAAAGGGTGACATGACATGGCGCTAGAGGGAGGGAGGGTAGAAAGAGCACTTCACCATGAATTAATACAGAGAGCGGGATGGAGAGTGGTTGTGGGGGTGTGGGAAAAGGGGGGAGGATATCGGCTTGATCAAAGAGGTCGAAGATAGAACAACCTCCCTGCACGACATACCGACCTCTGTGCCCTCACCCCACTACTGAGTCCTTTGTCATCTGAGCAACCCTTAAGCCAATTCAGGCTAAAATGAGGAAATTTCACCTTCAAAGAGTTATTTAAGGCCGAAATGCATCTCTTAACCATGTTTATAAAAGTTATTAAACTGAAATAAAACTATAAGAGACGACCTCTTTGAGAATAAACTTTAACTTGGGAGGTATTAAAGAGAATACTTGTTTCTTTTTAGTGGTCATTATTATATTTTTTACAAGAGTACAGCTTTATTCTTCAAAGGGTTTAATAACAATTCAAAGCTAACCCAAGAAAGGTGTATATTTTTGCATTAATACTTAAAATACGCCAAAATTTACTAAAAACATTAATACTTTTATTCACTAAAAATCAATTTAATTAGCTCAGTGTTTTAATGAAAACTCTTTTTATCATTCCACCAATGATAATTAGATAACTGTCTATGCTGGTACATTTCATTTAGGAGCGGAATATATGGCTCCACCGACTTCTTCAATTTGTAAGTTATTTCAGTAAAACCATAAAGTAAGATATTGAGATTTAAAATTGTTCTAACCACAAAATTTTAAATCCTATCATCCATCTTATCTTAATCCAATTGGAATACGGAGCTATGTATAAAATACCTTGGCCAGGGAAGAAGTCGTTCTAGCATGAACAGTTGTTTTTGAAAATTTAAAGTTGAATTAATCTAAGCCACAAACAATGAAAATATTGCGCCGACAAGTAATATCATTATGACTTTGGCTAGATACTCATTTTTTTTTAGACAGAAGTAAAGTCTGTCATGAGCATCGAATGTAAGTTACTAACCTAAAAAAAATTGATTTACGGTTTTTATTTTTTAATTAAGTGATTCATTTGCCTTCCAAAATTAAAAAAAAAAAAAAAATTCATGTGAACTCTCGAGAGCTATCTCCCAGAGAACACAGAAGGTAACCCTAAGAAATGAAGCCTCGAGCTCACTAATTCAGTAAACGGCTCCATACAGTTGAGTGGATTTAAAGCTGTGGTACTCATAAGCTTGTAGGAAATAATCTGTAATTTTTAAGGGAGACCACTAGTCGCCTCAAGTTTATAAAATTAAACGAATTCGTTTTTTCCCTCTTAAAGATTATTTCCTTTAGTTGAGAGGGAAGGTGGGTCTTCACGAGAAGATTGATGAGCTTGGTAGGATTACAAGAGAATACTGATGCCGTATCAAAGCTAGATAAGTATTACTCCGGCCAAAGCAAGATATCCGTGAGGGGCCCTCAAGCCTGATCCAGAGAGAGTGATGAGAATAAGATTCTATGAAAGTGTGAAACAGGTTTCAGGGGAACTAAAGAAAACAAGACAGACCAAAGTGTTTTGCAGTTACCATCAGTAGATAAATAAATATTTAAATGATGTTTTTGATTAGGCAGGGATAATAATATATGAGTGAATTTCAAATTACTGACCTCCACTTCAAATTCATTAGAGGAGACCACATATTTCTCTTCATTTCTACCATTAAAGAACCGATCAATTACTGCACTATAGTACAGATCAGTATATTATAGTGTTATATCTAATGGCTATCAAAGAGACAACTAATTTTCTGGCCTACGACTAACATAATCAGCCCTGATATGTGACGGCATTACTTCCATCAGTGACAAGAGCTAATTTTTCAACAGTATCGCAGGGAGAATTGTACATTTACCTAAATAATTTTAAATAGTAATAAACAATTATTCTAAGGAGTTATACGACTGTACAGAAATAACTGCCACTAACTGTGAGTCTTCGTTAGTAATTATCATTATAACTTTTATGGTAAATATATTTCTATATTTTTCTGTTATAAAAATACACTGAACTTCTTTATTTTTACCAGAACATGTCCTTTCGTTAGAGATGATAAAACTAATAATTTAATGCAATTCTAACATGTAATAACAATAAACAAGTTATAATAAATATTTTTAAAAAAGCCATTGAACGATTTTACATATATTTCTTTTGCCGTATATTTCAAATTATGGATTTATTGACTGTATTCACACATTGAAATAAACACTATAGAGTAAATTTCTTAGCCAGCATATCAGTTATAGTAGAACTGTCTTTATTTAAATTACATTTCGGACTTTAATTCATTCGTTATTTTTTTAAGGGTGAGAATTCGAATTCCTAATGATATGATAGAAAAATTATTTTATGACATTATAAATCCGTTAATTAAATCCAGCCAATAAATTGTAGTAAAACTTTTCTAATGCCAAAAAACAAAAATAAAAAAAGAACTTATTCTTGTACGAATAATGAAAAATTGAAAAAAAAAAAAATCTTTGAGAGAAGTAGCAGTTACGAGTATTTAAATTAATGAGGTCAGGAAATTACTTTTCTTAAATCTAATTTTTAGCTACCTATGTGCCCTGCCATAGCTTTAGGGAGCTCGCCCCATGAAAAATATATTTGAAATTTTTCATCAACTTAAAGACTTTACTTTGGGATATTTTACTTTTGTGTGGTATTTTAAGTCTATTTTTCTTTCTAAAAATATATCTCCTGCCTTTTAAAGACTATTTATTTTAGTACTTATAAATTTAGAAGAGTACATACACACAAATGAAAACCTGATTCTTCTCAAATTGTAAAAGACGGTTTTGTTTTGGAATTCTTTAGGAAATAGAATGAAAACGTGCCAATTCGCGGTTGAAAAAGCTCTTAAGAAAATTAATCCCGCAAAAATGCCCGTTCCTCACTGAGTCTAAGGATAATTTTGGAAGAGCCCCAAAACAATTTGACTAAAACCCACTGCTTACTTGTAATGAGTATTGCAAAACCAAAATGAGGTAAAATTCGCAGTAGTTATGTGTAGCAACACTAAAGAAGAAATAAACATATAGAAAAATATATTTTAACTATATATTATATATAGTTATATTATATNTCTGCATGGCTGGTAGTATCCGATGTACTTTTTGTTGGTGAAGTTTTTGAACCGGAGTCTGCAGGTAAGATCTGTGAGGTCCCGTTGCGTGCCTGCCGTCTGGTTAGAGGTCTAAGTGTAGAATTAGACATTGTAAGAACACCCCAAGTTATGTTGTATGTTCAAAAAGAGAGTTTGTTGACCGTAGATATTATTCTAAGATGATTTTAGTTGGGGTTCGGTCGAGGTAGATCCAAAAAAACACAAATAAAAAAATGTATTTTTTTAATGAAGGATTATCTGCCAACGTTTCGGCTTACATTGTAAGCCATCTTCAGGGCTATCATGAAGATGAGAGAGGACGTCCTGTCCCAAAGATCACATTTCCATGACTGAGTCATGGAATCTCAACTAAAATCATCTTAGAATAATATCTACGGGGAACAAACTCTCCTTTTGAGCATACAACATAACTTGGGGTGTTCTTACAATGAGACCAGAACTACAAAAACATATTCCAATGTATTTATATAAGTAATTATAATTACATTGTACTATGATGACTTTAATCAAACTACTAAATAAAACGCTGATAAAAATTAATAGTAATGTAATAAGTTAATAAATCCTTAACATAGGAGATGCTAAAACTAAGTACCCATGAAACTAGCTCATATCTACGAATAACCAAACTGAATGAGGTTAGACCTCACACACTGACCAGACAGCCAGTTGATGTTGACAATCCCGAGCCAATAACCCTTTGGCAAAGACAACACGTAAATTTATTAATAGAAATCTCACTGAGACAGGGGGCACTCAATCATTCTCAATGCCACCCCTCCTTCTCCACTCAATACATAGAGCTATGAGGGATGATGGCAGGGCATATACCAAATATTGTCTTCTTTTCAGTCGTATACACTGCATTTTTTTTTGTAAATAGAACTAATTTTAAAACAAAAATTTTCAAATTTCATTAAAACTTGTGAAATATAAAAAAGTTTGTTAACGCACCTGCCCGGATTGTGGGGGATCCGGGTTCGATCCCCCGCTAAGATAGTTCTTTTTCTAGCTTCTTGAACGATTAAATTAATTGTGAAACATAAGTTTTCAAATAGATTAATATTAAATATTTTTCTATTTAATAGTTGAAAATATTAAAATAAAGTTGAAAATCAAAAATGGGATTTAAGCATTACGTATATATATATATA
>KZ807588.1:235316-261374 GCA_000696205.2 Oncopeltus fasciatus
ACATATTGCGATATTCTTCTTGTGCACGAAGACCATTGCCTCTTGCAGCCCCATACGCGAAAATCATGTCAACGTACTCTTCAGAAGTGTATAAATTTGGCATTTTTACTTCTTGCACTCAAATTGAAACTTCCTTAACAGACTGAAGATTTGCACGATACTGACAATTATTATTGTTATTTATAACACAAAGTAGGTAGACGAAGAATGAAAGAGATAAGGTAAACAAACCGTAATGCGAACATAATCCATAAGAAGTAAACAAAAACATTCATCACGCCAGACGTTCTTTTAGGTTTCAATCACCTCCCTAGTAGATTTATTAAATAAATAGTTGTAATTTACATAAAAATAAATTAAATTTAACGGAGATAAGATCCTGCAAAATATGCATGACATGAGTTTTTTTCTCCTTCCCATTCCAATTGCATTACAAAATTGAGAGATAATTGCAGTTTTGAGTACACCGTTAGAAAGGTAATTAAATTTCACAACTTATATATATATATATCTGATTCAGAAGAAATGAAACGGACCGCTAGGGTAGCTAGCTAATGCAGGTCTGGCAATCCTGACGCTGCGGGTCCAAATCCTGTCCAGGGCAAGCTTTTATTAATCGATAAATTTCTTATTGTTAGATATTTGGAATGAGATGGCAATCTGTAGATCCTCCCTCTATGAATCTAAGTGATTGAAAGGGAGTTTAACCAATTTTCTTCACACAACTATTCTCGGATACTTGAAAGTAGGCTAATCCCCTTTTAGGATTTACCCATTTCGTTCGTATATGTTGTTGATGAGGGAGTAGCTAGTATTAGTATATTATCAGTTATTATCAGCATAATAACGTTGAGTCTCAGACAGATTCTACAGGACTCAGGAGTTCAGAATCAGGTATCAATAAAAAAGGAAAGAAAGATAACTTTAGCCACCTATATGAATGAAGAGTGTAATGTCTGAGTTGAGAGACTATTCTGGATACCTCCAAGGGGTACATGTCAGAGGTGAGGAATAATAAGGATATATAACTGCCTTAAAACAATCTGAAGGCTCAGGAGACTTCGGGATGAATAAATAATGAAATGAAAAGTCCAAATGTACGATTACTATAATAGTGCATAAGAGAATTGAGAGTTGAGGTATCTCTAAGTATTGAGAGATGAGCATTGAGACACTCTCCTGATGAACATTAGGAGTGAGGGATTAAAAATGATATACAGGGTGTTTCGCAAGTAGATGACAATATGCAAGATGGAATAACTAGATCAAAAATGTAGTTAAACGCCGCCAACCGCATGATTCTATCTTATTCCGTTGCACAGATATGCCGTTCCAAAGGTAATTTTGTGAAAACCGTGTTTTTTGTAGGAAAACCTCAATTTTCTCTGCTTCAACACATTTTTTTTCAATGTTCCATCACAGTTTTGAATTCACCATTAAATTTTCTTTAAGTCTAATGCACATTCAATGTTCATAGTATCATTTCAAAAGCGCGATAACAGATCAAGAAATAAAAATTTTAAAAAAATGTTGTCAGCGACAAATTTTCGAGGATCACTGCTCTTCCAAAAAAAGTCCTGCAAGCTGCCGAATCTCACAAAAGTTGTGAAATTTAATTACCTTTCTAACGGTGTACTCAAAACTGCAATTATCTCTCAATTTTGTAATGCAATTGGAATGGGAAGGAGAAAAAAACTCATGTCATGCATATTTTGCAGGATCTTATCTCCGTTAAATTTAATTTATTTTTATGTAAATTACAACGAAAAATTAAATTAATTTTTACATAAAGTTAAACAGTAAATAAAATATCTTTGAACATTACAAAAGTTGCTGGAACTGGCCTCCTCCTTGAAGTATACAGTGACGACATCTGTTTAACACAGCTGATGTAGCCCTTCGAATCTGATCACGGTCAGCTCTCATTGCTTCACATGATTCGCGAATTCTTGCGATCAGATGGTTCATATCTTGAATGGGTACTCTGTACACTTCCGATTTAAGCCTACCCCAAATATAAAAATCCAGTGGCGTCAAATCAGGGCTTCGGGCCGGCCAATGCACAGGTCCATATTTCCCAATCCATCTTCCTGGGTACTGTTGATTGAGCCAGTTCGTTACAGCTCGTCCATTATGCGCTGGACACCCGTCCATTTGCCACCATAGCTCTTCTTCAAGTGGTATTGCTTCGAGGAGTGCCGCACTTATATCATCCTGAAGTAGATCATAAAAAGTATTGGAATTTAACCGACCAGGTAAGAAAACGGGCTCTGTCATATGCTGCCCACAGACTCCTAGCCACACGTTCACACTGAACTGATATTGGAAGTGGTGTTCCCTAGTGCCATGTGGATTATGATGAGCCCAAAGGTGAGAGTTGCGTGAGTTAAAAATTCCCGCACGTGTGAATGTTGCCTCATCTGTCCAAATTATGTGATCAGGGAAGTTACGCCTCTCGTGGCACTGTTGAACATACCATCGCGCAAACACCATCCGTAGCTCCATATCACGGGGTAGCAACTCCTGGACAGTAGTCAGGTGATAAGGATATCTATTGTCTTCCCTGAGAGCTCTGAAGACTGTAGAGTGCGATATTCCCAGTTGATTTGAAGCGCGACGGGTACTAGTTGATGGATCATTTTCAAAAATAGTTAAAATGTCAACTTCCCTTCGAGCTCGGCCCGCGTAGTTAACAGGTTGTCTTGGAATAGAGCCTGTTTCTCTCATGATGCGATAAGCGTTTTCAATAGTTCTCCGGTCTGGATATCTTTGCCGATTTGGAAACATATTGCGATATTCTTCTTGTGCACGAAGACCATTGCCTCTTGCAGCCCCATACGCGAAAATCATGTCAACGTACTCTTCAGAAGTGTATAAATTTGGCATTTTTACTTCTTGCACTCAAATTGAAACTTCCTTAACAGACTGAAGATTTGCACGATACTGACAATTATTATTGTTATTTATAACACAAAGTAGGTAGACGAAGAATGAAAGAGATAAGGTAAACAAACCGTAATGCGAACATAATCCATAAGAAGTAAACAAAAACATTCATCACGCCAGACGTTCTTTTAGGTTTCAATCACCTCCCTAGTAGATTTATTAAATAAATATTTGTAATTTACATAAAAATAAATTAAATTTAACGGAGATAAGATCCTACAAAATATGCATGACATGAGTTTTTTTCTCCTTCCCATTCCAATTGCATTACAAAATTGAGAGATAATTGCAGTTTTGAGTACACCGTTAGAAAGGTAATTAAATTTCACAACTTTTGTGAGATTCGGCAGCTTGCAGGACTTTTTTTGGAAGAGCAGTGATCCTCGAAAATTTGTCGCTGACAACATTTTTTTAAAATTTTTATTTCTTGATCTGTTATCGCGCTTTTGAAATGATACTATGAACATTGAATGTGCATTAGACTTAAAGAAAATTTAATGGTGAATTCAAAACTGTGATGGAACATTGAAAAAAAATGTGTTGAAGCAGAGAAAATTGAGGTTTTCCTACAAAAAACACGGTTTTCTCAAAATTACCTTTGGAACGGCATATCTGTGCAACGGAATAAGAAAGAATCATGCGGTTGGCGGCGTTTAACTACATTTTTGATCTAGTTATTCCATCTTGCATATTGTCATCTACTTGCGAAACACCCTGTATAAGTCCAAATTCACTCTCCATCACGATTTTAATACCCTGCATGTCCTGTCCAAGACATCTCCACCCGCTTCGCAGGAATCTCTCAACAAGCTCTCATTTCACCCTAGTTCATATGACCAATCCCTGTCGTGGGACTTCAATCCTTACCCGACGACTAAAAAGAAGATGGCCTAGAGACCTCTTGGGCCTTGACGCCTTAATTTATTGGGTTAGGGGTCAATGGGTCCCATTTCCCACCAAAGAGGCATTTAATTAATTTATTTTAGCAATATATTTATACATTAGTTTGTTTGAATATGCTATGCCGTCAAATTGATATACGTTTTAACGTAATGTAATAAATACAGATTTTTATACATATAGAGATTTATGGAGGGCTTAAGGAGCAACCCACATGTGAGTGACTATCAGTTCCGTTCTGTGATCACCAGTCACCAGGGAGAATATCGAAAAGGGGGAGTTGTGTGTGCAGTGGCTGGTAAAAGACGGGGTACATTGGTACGGATCAGAGGATACGTCGGCCATCTCAATAACCTTCCGGCGTACGCGCATTGACTTGCAGGGAGTTCGGTGTCGAAATCCATGGATATGATTCACAGGTTCTGTGTTGTATTAAAGTATAACACGTAATCATTAGAAGGAGCTCGTTAAAGCAGGCATATTTACCATGTTATATTACAAATGAATATAAATCATAAAAGAGTGATAAATATATGCAGGAATATAAATGTAAATATAAACTAACAATTTACTTTATTTATACTCATTAAAAAAAAAAAAAAAAACTATGTCCCTTTAAGATCGCATCATCGTAGCTGAATGTGACAATTTCTTGCTTAATACATATTTTTCCTAAAAATTCTATAAAACATAACCGCTAGAAAATTAAATTTAACACCTGTTCTGTTCTATAAACTTTTTCAAAATTAAAATAAGAAATTGTAATTATAAATATGGGTTTTCGAAATTCCTTTTTTCCCTCATTTCATTTTAACAAATAGTGGACTATTTTAAGTGTTTGAAATGAAAATTTTAGGTGCCGAATTTGGTTTTTAATTTTATAATTAAAAGAATCCACTCAAAACTGAAAATTATATTTATAAATATTTTTCTTGATATGCGAATTTTTTTTTAAACGTTAGAAAATCAAAACTCCATAAAAAATATTATAACTAAGACATGAATTCGCTGTAAGTACATATAGATTAGTATATATACATATCAAGATATATACTAACTTGATAATTATAATTATTAGATCATTGTATGTCGCAGAATCTATCCATATACATGTTCCCAGCAATCACTTAAATTGCTATGATTGTGAGATAATACGATAGGTTGTAATATATAAATAGGTTGTAATCAAAATTTGTATCCAATTCAAAAACGGTAAAAACTGAATTTGAAAATGAAATTGTCATCGAATCGCAAGAATGGATATTTAGGAGTTAGTATAGGTATCTATAAGTTGTCTAGGTTCAGGGAAGAGTTAAAATTCATTTTAAAAGATAAGGGAATGGGGGCCACCAGGAACGCTTGCTAGCAATTCCTCAACTTCCTCTCATCCATTGGCTGATACTTAGCCAATCTGGAGCCACTATTCAATCTCTGCAAGCGCGAGAAAAATCACCTCAATTTTTTTTTTCTACACCTTTGGAATCATTTTATGGAGGAGTAGAGAAGATTGGCGGGTCCAAGGGCCACGGGATCCCAAAATTAGGCAAAGGCATATAGTAGTACACAATTAAATAAAAAACCTAGTAAGTGAAACTCAATATCCACCACCAAGGGCCCCCCAAATTTTGTCTCCACTTCATGACAATTTGTCTTATCTCTACTATATGATTCAATCAAACCACATCATCATCAGTTCAATACTATCACTCACTATTAGAGATATTATGACGATTATAAATTGTCAGTCCCCATTCTAAATTCAATTAACTTATTTTAACTTCATTATAATACCTCTCGGCCTACGTGTCTCCATTGTAAATATTTTGTATAAATATCGTATGTATTTTGTAAATCAAAGCCTATTCAGACTATTTTTTTTTCTCCATTCCACTCAGCGTAATTTTATTCAGATCCCTCAGCATAATCATAAATCTATTGTCTTCTCTCAGGGAACGTTGTGGTTTCTAAACTGGTATCTGAATGGATCGAAAGAGAAATTAATAACAGGAGCGAACTAATAGTTTCGAACACTAAAAAAAAAAAAAATTGCTGCCTCTAATTTAGCTTTTAAATAAGTTCATAGTTGTTCTGAAGATCTCCTTACAGCTAAGACGAGAGAAATCGGAAGATATGCTCTCAGGAGAGGACCGGCTAATAATGAGTACGAGAGAGATAAGAGACACGGGCACAAAGACATCTCTCCGCCGCACGTACGCCTTCCCAACTTCCCCTATAAGAAAGTTAGCCACTCCCACGGCTACGCGCCGACCAATAAAAAACTAAATGAACCCCCACTCCCCGCCGAGAGCGTCACGTACGCGCTTTTATTACCTACTTAAACCTTTATACGCCCTTGTCTTCCCTCCACCCCCGGCTCTTTTATCTCCACTTTTCATTATCGCAAGGATTCACCTTACCCCGAGCTTCTGTCATCAAGGACATTCACCATCTTGGCCTCTAAGCGGTTGTCGTTTCAGCAAAATGCTTGTCCACGCTTGCAAAAACATTTATTCAAAGGAATAAGCGTCCACAAAATAAAGTTGGCCCTAGTCCTGTTGGATATGATTCTCGCACTAAAGGAAAAAAAAAATTCACGTAACTTTAAAACACTTTAATCGTTACTAGCCTAAAAATAAATAAATAAAAATAAAATAATACAAAAAAAAAGAAGAGAAAAAAGAACTTAGCTCAAAAGGAGAGTTTTCTGACCGTAGATATAATTATTAGATGATTTTAGTTGGGGTTCNAGCAGGAGACGCATACAGCGGAAATACTTTGGAGTCCATATTGAAGTTGATGAACGACTTATAAAAGAGGAAATTCGCCCATGTTGTGAGAAGTCTGATTCAATCAAGATCAAAAGCAGATTATAATTTTGTTCTCAAAGAAGTCCAGCGGCACTTTTCTGCACTACACAAATCTCTCACGGGCTTGGGGGCAAACTGTCTTTCCCATATGAAATATAAACTTGAGCCCTTTCAACTTATATATACTGTATTCTATGTATTCTTATACTATTATTATTATTTTTTTTTTTTTATGACATTTAACTGTATACAATCAATCTAGGTTGCCTATCAACCCATTCGCTCCTACATCGATCCATTTACTCGAAAGTGAGGACTTCACACTTTTTTTTATTTTATATAATTTATACATAAATATGAGTGTGTGTGTGTACAATATACGTACATTATATATATTTATATACATAATAATTATAAACAATACAAAATAAATAAATAATAAAGACATTTTATACAAATAAAATATGATCAGAATATGTTCAGGTTCTATAAATGAAGTGAAAATTTTGAGTAAAGCTATTTATTCTTAAACAGACCCTGTCGTTTCACTTTGTTCTTATTGCTGTGTAGCCGGTAAGGTCAGCAGGAGACGCATACAGCGGAAATACTTTGGAGTCCATATTGAAGTTGATGAACGACTTATAAAAGAGGAAATTCGCCCATGTTGTGAGAAGTCTGATTCAATCAAGATCAAAAGCAGATTATAATTTTGTTCTCAAAGAAGTCCAGCGGCACTTTTCTGCACTACACAAATCTCTCACGGGCTTGGGGGCAAACTGTCTTTCCCATATGAAATATAAACTTGAGCCCTTTCAACTTATATATACTGTATTCTATGTATTCTTATACTATTATTATTATTATTTTTTTTTTAGGACATTTAACTGTATACAATCAATCTAGGTTGCCTATCAACCCATTCGCTCCTACATCGATCCATTTACTCGAAAGGGAGGCAAGGCTCCTCCTACCTGACGCACATGCGAGTAGGAATGCTGCTCCCTAAAGAGGCTTGGAAACTCTACTCACCGCCTTATTATTTAAGAATATGACACGCAACTTGGGAGAAACCTCTCAAGTCGTTTGATCGAAGCAAGTATCAATATGGGTCTGGCCTGCATAAGGACATACACATTAAAGGGAAATATAGTGATCATCCCGATATAAGCTTTGATCATTACCATCAAACACATTTTCACCGAGTGCATGAATTATGAAGATGAGAGGAATAGACTAAATCTACCTAACAACTTAAGAGAACTGCTAGGTAAAAGTTCTGAATGGATAGAAAAAATTCTCACCTTTCTAGACTCCAATGGCCTTAAAAATAAAATCTAGTCAAAATAAAATATGGTATGTAGAAAACTGAACAACTAAATATAGCGTTTTTAAGCCGGTCCTCCGCCTCCCCTCGTTTTGCCCGTCCCCTCTCCCACGGCTCTTCTCGGCTCTCTGGACGACATGAGTCCCGGCCTCTGGAGAGATGTGAGCGTTCTGGTTGGCAGGGGGCGAACACATCTCACCTATAGAGGACCGCACCGAAAGATAGGCAAGAGAGTAGTCGTGATGGGCCGGGGAGTTGGGTCGGGGGGGAGGGGTGGTGGGGGTGTACCGGTCTCACATCTAACTTTAATGATTGCAGTAATTTCTCTAGTAAGTCTAATATATAAAAAAAGATTTTAAGCAATCAGCGCGGTGTATTTGAAGCTGCAGCCCAACACACCTATCTAGGNAAACGTTGGAAGAAATAAATTAAAATAAATAAATAAAATAAAATAAATAAATAACTATAACCTGAGGAGTCTCAAATTCACAACGATTTTAACATGTTGTACTAATAATGAGATTTTAAGCAATCAGCGCGGTATATTTGAAGCTGCAGCCCAACACAACTATCTAGGCGATAATAACCCTTAGTGGTTGACCTGCCTTTAAAAAAAAAAAAAAAAAAAAAAAAAGCTTATGATTTATACTAGCATATTACGAACATATGTATAGTTTTTATTTAAATTATCATCAAAACTAAATGTTTTGTGGGTAAATTAACTCATTCTTGATATATGCCAAGACATCTGAGGGTGGTTAGAGGTAGGTTACTAAATCACTATGTTTAGAAACCTTCGCATCATCGGTAAACAGATTGCAACGTTCATCGGGTTAAATTGCACATCGGTATGACAGGAATAATATCATTTGCTATAAGAACATTACGTTTGCTTAAATCTCTCTTCAAAATTCTCGAAACATACTCGTCAATTATGACTAGCAATGGGACCAATATAGTCTCAACAATGCTTTTTCATTAAAATCATATCCCGTTAAAAGCGATTTGCTGTAACTCTTAAAAAATGGAAATTGCTCTGTCGAGTAGGACTTCTCACAGAGTATGAGATCAAAAATGAGTATTCTTCAGACCATAATGGTTTATTTTTCAATCATAATTGAAGAACTGGAGAAATTTCGGCCAGGAACTAGAAAAATAAAACACTCTAAGATTATTGGGGAATTATATTGTTTTATACAGTATAAGACAATATTTTTTTCAAGGGCAAATTTGAATCTTGAGGATTGGAACTTTTAAATAAAATGTCGAATACATTTCACTTTATTCATAATTGAAAGCTTATCTTTCAGATTCTCGGAGACCATAGTTGTTAATTATACGATATGAATTCAAGAAAAACTTAGATAGAGAAAGAATTGAATGAAAAATATCTGAAGAAGTAATATAAAACAAATTTTAAATAAATAATTTAATTGAATTTAGTTCAAATCAGGAATTAATTTTAAACTAGTGAATCTGTTTACCTCCACGTTTAAAAATACGTGATATGTACTTATGAATAACAGGTGCTCACTCTCTCGCTTCCATATGGCAATAGAAGGCCGAAAGAAAGCACGTAGGCTGTGACGTCACTGTTATGACGCTACAGGCCATGACGACGAGGGCTATGATTGGCCGGCGGGACGCATGTCAGCACAACAAGTGTCTGTTACGTCAATACCCCGATACAACGCCCCTTCGTAATGCCCCCCTCCACAATGTCCTACCCCCACCAGAAGACGCTCTAAGGGCTATTTTCTTTAAATTCTTTTCAAAATTTATAAATTTTACAAAAATAGACTATGTATTTAAAAAAAAAAAACACATGAAAAAAAAAAGTTTTTTTCAAGATGATAGGAAATTTTTTTTTTTTTCTATTAAAGGCTGACTTAAACCACTGAGGGTCATGATTGCCTCAATTACTATTGTCTATCATAGGAAATTTAAATAAGAAGATCAATGAGAGACCTTCATAGTTCAACAAGTATAGTATCACACGTCTTTTCAGAGACAAATGGAATCGTTAAAAAAAATAGATAACAATGTACGTGTCGAATAAATTTTGGATCTATTGTCAGCGTCTCACCATTATTAATTTTCTAATTGATAATGAAAAATTTCATTTATTTTCTAATAAATGAGCAAACCTATCAATAAACAATGTATATAATTGGGCAGTCAAAATAAATTTAAATAAAAATAAAGTGAAAATAATTTAGGTGACAAATGAAATAAAATTCATATTTCTGAAATCAATCATATTAAAGTTATAAAAAATAATATATTGAAATGCTTAAAGGCACAATAAAAAGAAGAAGTATAAATAAAAGAATATTTTTTAATGAAAGTTTTTTAAATAAATAGATTTCGCATAAGTTGAAGAGAATTAACACTGTTTCCTTTGTCCTAAGATGATTTTAGTTGGGGTTCGGTCAAGGTAGATTTAATAAAGGACTATCTGCCAACGTTTCGGCTTACATTGTAAGCCATCTTCAGGGCTATCATGAAGATGAGAGTGGACGTCCTGTCCCTAAGCTCACATTTCCATTACTGGAAATGTTCACATTACTCATTACTTCACATTACTCAGTCATGGAAATGTGAACTTAGGGAGAGGACGTCCTCTCTCATCTTCATGATAGCCCTGAAGATGGCTTACAATGTAAGCCGAAACGTTGGCAGATAATCCTTTATTAGGAAATACATTTTTTAAATTTGTGTTTTTTGGATCTACCTTGACCGAACCCCAACTAAAATCATCTTAGAATAATATCTACGGTCAAAAAAACTCTCTTTTTGAACTGTTTCTTTTGTTTTTTTAAAGAACCCCTAGGCTCATAGGGGTGAGGATATTTAGAGTAACTACCCTATTCTATGCGACTAAGCCTGCTGACAATTCTGCTTGAATCCCTTGGGCCGGCACCGCGATGGTTTCCTTATTTTCTATTTCACAGCTCTAGGTAGACTTGGCCTTTCGTAAAACCAAACATAAAATTAGTTGTCACACACAAACTAAACTTTTTAAATTCCCTTACTTATTACTTTGCATGATAATAAAAGAAAAAAAATAACATTTAAAAATTTCTATGAATAAAATGTTACAATAAAAAAATAACTAATATGAAATGCGGGAAAATTTGATTATAAAAATTATTATGTTAAAAAAGTTTTATTAATTGAACAGGGTGAAGGTATTCTCGCCGTATTGCGTGAGAGTAATCTAGATTTCAGAGCTTATACACGACTCGTGCAACACAAAACAACGAATTTAATGATTTTACAACTTAAAAATAGAAATATCGATTTAGGCTATCTACCTTAAAAAATAGACAAATCAACTTGGTCTGTATTCACGTAGGCTTCCACAGTCATCAGATGTATGTAAAGTTTTTTCCGGGTTGGACCGTGTAAAGTTTTTGATGGTTGCCGAGATTTCGCACATCCTGTGATGGCTTCTTCAGTGCTGAATAGAGAATTCAGAGTTTTCGGCAACCATCAAAAACTATATACGGTCCAACCCGGAAAAAACTTTACATTGGTCTGTATTTGTAAAGAAACAAAAAAATAAAATAAAACTTATATAGTTTTAGTATATGCATGTAACACACACAATTAATTAATTGTTTAAATATTTTAATAATGTATAATGACACTGAATTATAATTTTTCGATTTAATTACTTTTTATTATAGGACTATTTCTATTTACGCTTAATTGATATAATTTGTACAAAAACAATTATTTTTCTTTATCAATGATGTTCGACATATGTGACTTTCTCTTACCACAACTACGTGAACTAAGCTGATGTCCTTTATATATTGGATTCACTTAAGATAAAGCTAATTATTAATAACATTTAATATAGTCGATCCATCTCACATAAACATACGGACGATTAACTTAGTGTTCCCTCGCTAAATTTAAATACATCTTAGTTCTTACACTAAAAATGTGTGAACCTGTTTTTTTTTTAGTTATTACTTCATAGGTGTTATAAGATGACTAAAAACCAATGTTTTAAAATAACTTGTAACTCAACTGAGTTAAAATAAAACTAGTTAAGATACAAGTTTACAATTTGGTCCAAGAAAAAGAATTATCATAAATTTGAGATTTGCGTGTTTATTTATATTATTTTTTAGATGAAGATAAGAACAGCCTTGTGATAAAATTGGATCACAATAAATACTTGACCTAACAATACAGTAAGAGACATCTAAATTTGTGACGGTGTAAAATTTAAACAAAATGATCACAGGTAGGGATAAATTTATTTAATTAATGTTTAAGGAGAAAAATTACATTGAGGCACAAATGAGAAGGTAAATAAGGTGAGGTCTGGGCCCTATAAAAAAATAAACTACACATACTATTCAACAAAATAAATAGTTCATATCATTCATTATATTTATTATGATTACAAGCAACCTGTATACAAATACACGAACGTAGTAATTTCATAAAATTGTATATATTTTAATCCCGTCATCTGGTAGTTATCTTGTCATCATTCAGCCGCCGTCATCCCTTCGCCCGGCAACAACCACATATTATTCACTATGTTTTCTTCATATATTTCATTTATCAAACTCCTATTCTAGCTAGCTTCTATAGTCAAATATTATTTATGAGTGAAAAAACTCATTATTACAATTGGTTGTTACACTGTTCTTGGTTATCATATCGAGTCTGACAGTTCATCCAAAACCTCCGAAGATTGATAGCGACCTATCAAGTTCCCCCACGGCATATGTATACGGGGTTTGGCAGAGGCCTCTGGCGGTGTGTTATTCCCCCAAACATCGTGAATGGCTGCGGGGGGCGAGCTGGGGAAGTAGGCCAGCTACGAAAGCTGGAACCTCTCCAAACCTAATAAAGGGGTTAAATCTGAAACGGACCGGCTGCCAACGTCCGTCCAACCTGCCAAATCCACGTTTTCGGGAACTTCTGGAGACGGCTCCTTTATGCCACACAATGAGGGCTTATCATAAATCTCCCAAGTTACGAGTAGGCGAGGTACAACTTCGGGGACAACAAACCCATAAGGTAGCAACATAGAAGTTAAAATCAAAACTTAAGTATTTATCTAAAACTTATATATATATATATAATTATCGAGGAGACTCCTGGTACTTCATGAGTTGAATATTTTGAATACTTCATGAGTGAAATATTAAGAAGAGAGGTTTCTCTTGACTCCTCTATAATGAAGGGCGAGAAGTCTCCCCGAAAATTTTAGTCACTGTAATTTTTCTCGTTGTTTGGTCCCTACACACTTACCCTCCGTTAATAATAATAATAANATCATTAATAGCTAGATGTAAAACACATACATAATATAATTTAATATTCAAAAGGAGAGTTTTTCGACCGTAGATATTATTATTAGATGATTTTTGTTGGGGTTCTGGAAATGTGAAGTTAGGGACAGGACGTCCTCTCTCGTCTTCATGATAGACAGCCCTGAAGATGGCTTACAATGTAAACCGAAACGTTGGCAGATAATTTAAAAAAAAAAGTTTTTTTTTAATTTGTATTTTTTTTTTTTGGATCTACCTTGACCGAACCCTAACAAAAGTCATCTAATAATATAATTTAATGTTCAGTTTGTATTGTATTTTATAACATAACATGGGCATGATGAAGTACATGCAGAAATCTTGCATAATAATGTCTTAGGCAGCCATTTAAAAAAAACAAAAAACTTTTTGATGTATAATTTCCCAATATTCCCTATAACTATGAGCATACTCCGAAGAAGGCTTTAGAGTGGATTCGACGGTTACATAACTCTTATGTCACATCAAATCTCCGACAGAAAAAGCTAGGCTCACGGCTCCTCAAATTTCCTTTCAGGACTTTCACAGATTGGATTAGGAGACACTAGAAATACAGAATATAGAAGAAACAAGACTGGATGGAGGATTGTGCTCAAAGGAAACTCTTGAGTGAAAATTGGAAAGTTCAAAAAGGACTGCTAAATATTGTTAACGAGAAAAGATGCGTGGAAGGAAAAAAAAATCATTTCGAAAGGTAGATAAACTTAGGAGAGTAAATCGAATTTTATTTATTCTTAGTGTAAGCCTCTTTACAACCACTTAGGGTTATAGAGGGAGAGCAATCTACAGGTTGTCAACCCATTCTAAACACCCATGGCTCAGGACATCCTTTCTTTTATTTATATATTTAATAAATATAGGGCACTAGGAGAGAATTGGACCCGCAGCATTAGGATTGCGAGACCAAAACGGATCCCCCTAGCGTCTCAAGCAATTTTTTAAAAATTGTAAACAGCGTGTATAGTGGGTCTTTGAGCTTTTAAGAGTAATGTACTGTCATTTCATTGGATTGGAATTTTAAAATAAGAAAAAAAGAGAAAAAAAATTATAATTATTAAGCATGTTAAAAATATTGATTATTGTGTCAATTTCGTCTTAGCCTTCATGTGCCTATCTTTTCTGAGTCAAAAAAAATGATTAGACTTAAATGAAGTGAGACGGTGTTTTCTTCTTCTAGAAAAGATTAATTGCATGTGTCAATGATCTAGTTACTTGCGTAATTTGAATTAGGAAAAGCTTTTAAAGTTTATTAAAAATCAAAAATTGAAAAGAAAAAAGTATATATATAAAAAAAAAGTTATTTTAGCGGTTAAATACAATTCCTTTTAAAATGGGCAATGGAGAAATTTAAAAAAATAATAAAAATTGTATGCATAATATGTGAAAAGTACTTGAAAGAAAAAAATACTATAAAATATTAAAACATGGAGGATTTAGAGAAAAAACAGTTAGCTGTAAAAATGGTTGATTCTGGAAGCTAGTGTAGCTCTAGAGATGTATTTAGAAGTTTCTAGCTTGGTGCTGAGGATTCTGGCTATGGACTGTCATCAATCAAGATATAAATACTTTTCCAGAGCCAAAATAGTCGCTGCCTATTGTCAGACTCTTTCTCCATGAGTCTAAGTGCTTAGTTAAATAGAAGGTAAATAAAAAAAAAAAATTGGGAATTCTAAACAAAATAAAAAAAAAAAAAAAAAAAAAAAAAAAAACCGTGTATACTTTGCTCGAGGAGATAAGTCTTGGCTGGTCTGACTAAATAAGTACTGTGGATGGAGTAGTGGAATTACTATGATAATGCAGTCTACACGAGAGTTTGGACTATGGTAATAAGGAGATTATGACGGACTCCACACGCCAAGCTGAGGGCTGCTTCAAGGGGACTTATATGGTAACTGATCGAAATGATTGTCATTTTCCATGACGAAAACATTCATATGACATGCGACAATTCCTCCGCCACTATGTGTAAGCTTCTCTTTTTCTTCAACTAAAGAAATAGAGTGCCTAAGGCAGTAACAAGTAGTTCATTTAATCCTATACATAAACAACCGTACATTTAACTCTCAACACTTGAATCAACATGATTACATTTTAGTTAACGTGTAGTGCAATTAGATATTCCATTAAGATACGAGAAACTAATTAAAATACATTCCAATAAGGAATTCCTTGCCTTACTTCATGGAAAACAATAATTTATCAAACTGAGTGAAATCATTGTTTCGTTTTGTTCAAAGAGAGTTCACTATAATAAAAAAATATGTTGGAAATACAAGCTATATTCCACCGCATATAACCTACTTTATGGGATAACCCAATTGATTCTATATCGTTGATTTATTAATTTTTGCGAGCATGCAGATCAATGGCGAAAAAGAAAAAAAAAAAAAAAAAAAGGAAAGAAAATAGTAAAATGGTCAGGCTACGATATAATGATGCCAATAAATGTATAATAGTTTCGGTGTCGAATACAAGAGCTTTTATATTTTATTTAATTTTGAGGACTTATAGGAATTATATTGAATTTTGTACTGACAGCGAAGCCATCAAACATTAGATGTTTCCAGGGGTTCCAGTCCAAAGTCCTTCGCACAATTCTCAACACTCCTCCCTACGTATCCAATAAAACCATCCATTCTGACCTGCAAGTACCTTTTGTTAAGTTCCACACAAACCTCCAAGGACATCCAAATCCTCTAGTCCTCTCCCTGGCATCCTCTCCGCCTCAAGAGGTGGCCAAGGGACCTCCTACTCCAGCCAAATATCAAGGGGTGAATGCACTGGCATTTTTCTCCTCCTCACTCCCTCCTTGACTCCCTGCCTAGCCTCCTTCTTACCCTAGGATGAGGAGAAAATGGGTGCCAGATAGTCTATCGCGGGTTAAACTGTGCTTCTCTCTGAGGACGGGTTACGTCCCGAGATAGACGAGCAAGGACAACAATGTACCCCTTCAAAAATTACAGTGTATAGAAAATGTAGAGAATAATTTTTTTTAATAAAGAGTTTTAAAACACACTAGAAAATGAATCTGAGATAGACAGACGTTTAGAGGTAAGTACCACGGCAGATAAAACTTCCGGAAATGACTCCTTGATTTCTGAACTGCAGGAAATGTTATCAACACGAAAACATACACACACACATACAAAAAGCACTCTTCTACGATATAAACTAGATTCAGACTTAACCTGAATTCACTCATGATAAATTATTACAAAGCGCGGAAGTAGATAGGACGTCCATAAAAATCCATTTGGCAAAAATAAATAAGCTACATACATTAAACTCAAACGTTTAAACTACTTCCCTAGAATGAAAGACATAATAACAACATACATTAATGAATATGCACTTGTAGATAAATTAAATATAAAAGATATAAAAAATATAAAAATATAAAACCTAGAAAAAACAATAACTCAAATACTGTGATATACCCATCACCTGATCACTCATTTCAACAATTTGTGGTGAACACATTATAACCAAAAATACATTACTACTTCAGTCGATGATTTTCAAAACGATTTTTCCAAAATATTACACTTTAGGAACTCAATCCTGCCCGAGAGAGAATAAAAATGGACAACGGTCAAGAATTTAAAGATTATTTAATTGAAAACCTCCTAAGTATACAGGGTATTGAACCATAATATAACAATCCACCAAATCATCCTAACCCCTAGAGCTNATATATACGTATATATACATACACACACACACACACACACACACACACATATATATATATGTCTATTATAAATGGACCATATTTTCAGCCTTTCCAGTTTAGGATTGGTATAGATCTATTGAAACTTCTATGGGATGTTGGCTGACCGTTGATAACCAGGAGGAGAGGATAGCCTATCAAAGGAAAACCAAATTGGTGAACCAATATGGTTTTTATTTTGCCAACGTTTCGGCCTGAATCTGAGGACTTCTTCAAGGCAATGGGGATAACGAAGGAAGAGGGGTAACCCAACAATCATGGGCCAGAACCACACATTTCGTGACTCTTTCCCTTCGGGATCCTCATAGCCCTGAAGAAAGCCTGAAATTCAGGCTGGAACATTGGAAAAACAAAACCGTATTGTAAATGTGATATTTAATTCCACGTAAATTTTAAACAATAAATACAAGGGAATACAATAAAAAAAAGATCTGTCTCAGTCAAGGCTCAAACCAGGATCTCTAGTTTTATTATTCTATTCCCTTGCATTTATTTTTTTAAAAACCATATTGGTTTACCAATTTGTTTTTATTTAATAATAAGCCGTTGACGGAACCCCGACTATCTCCTCCTCCTAATCCATTAAAACTTTTCGAAAGTCTCATTCACCAACGTGAACAGCTTGATTTACAATCAGGAAATTTGTTAAAATGTTTATGGCTTCCTCAGATGTATACCCTCTCTCCTGGTATTGAAATGGATATGGTAATATAATATTAAAATGAAAATCATAAATGTGAAAGATTTTTTTAAAAATGATTTCCATTGTGATCTGTCATAAACACCCACCCACTGACATAATTCGTATTTTATATCGCATGATTGTACGTACTGCGTTCGAAATTATTCAAATTAAATGGAAGATAAAGAACACCTTTAAGAAAAGACTAGGGGGTAGGAAGGACTTTATTGGGTATAGGGGAGAATAGGAAGTTGAGAACGACGTGTGAGCGAGTAGGAGATGATTGTGTACAGATGCAATGCAAATAGAAGCTGTGTTTGTCGGCGGGCGTAGCGGGGTGGACATTGGGGTCCGAACGGCAGCAGATCGATCGTCCAGCCAGCCAGAGATAGCCTACAGACTAATTACAGCAGTTTGTGCTAGTTCGGGGATAGATAACAGTGGAGAGAGAGAGAGAGAGCGAGCTGGAGCGATTCCTCCATCAGCCGATGTATACCTCCTCCAGGCGTATACCTCCCAACACTATACAGCATATTATATATATATATATATATAGAGAGAGAGAGAGAGAGAGATCAAATGAGTTATTTACTGTTATATGGGTACATCTCTAATAAAATGTGGGAATGGGAAACAAACATGGGAAATCTGCTGTCTACAAACAAATTCACATGTACCGCCATTGGACTTGCTCTGTTTTATGCCAAGAGTCAATATATATATGCCATATTTTATTAGGGATGAACTCATATAACAGTAAATAACACATTTGATATCTCAAGTTGATAAAAGCAACAAGGATAAAAGTAAGATTAATATGGCTGCCTCTAGACTGTACGAATGAAAGAGTTATGGGAGTAATGTTATGTATACAGGTGGTATAATACTTAAAAATCTTCTTTCATAAACGTTTTTTTTAATAAATTTTTTTTTTAAATCTAAGCAGTTAGGAGAAATATATATTCCTCCAAATTTTTTCCATAATTCAATAATAAATAAGATATTGGCAGTTATTGAATAATATCTTCCTCAATAACCACTCTCATTTTCATAGAGTTTTAGCCGAAAATGTACTTTAACTTACACAACGGATTTGGTTTAGAAATTTAAAAAGAATAATAGTTGGGCCTGCCCAATCTTCGAAGACACTGTCATAAATTATGTCACTTGTCATTTTCTGGAAACAATACACGCATGTGTGTTTGTGCTTTTATTTGTAACATACTTTCTTAGCATTTCTATGCAGGATCTTTGAAGTGACATATAATTTAAGCCGTTTACTTTCGACTCCTAATAACAATATGAACAGCTAGATTTCCTTTTCAGATTTCTGTTAATAAAAGGGCAATACAATGGGGCGTTGGATGTAGACCCATATAGATGAATATATGCAACTGAATCACACATATCAACTGTATTTTTCACTATAACTCCAGAAAACTGTTTTTATTCTAAACAGTGCACTAAATTTATTTTGGCTAAAACTTTTAAGTAGTTAATAAAAAATAAACTACTGGGAATAGGGTTTTAGCTCAAACGTTACAGCAGAACGTTTAAAATGCAACTGCTATTAAAATAAAAACATTTCATAATTATAGAACTCAGGCTACAACATTGGAAAAAACATTCTAAAAATCGGTATGCGGTATTAAAACTTCATTAAAAATTGTAGTATAAAAACCAATCCATTAATAGGATAAAAGAATGAAGGGGATCTTGAGGAATAATTTATATTGTTTTATGCAGAAATGGTCCGTCCGATAGACTTTCTTCCAAAAGTCGAGGTATTGCTGTGAAGGTAGCAAGGTATTGCCCTGTCAAGAAGACTTGCCGAGTGGGGGCAGAATCCCAGGCATTAGGAGTAGCTTAACAGTTAGAAGATAAAGTTAAAAGAATGGCAGGGACTCGCCAATAAGACTCCAATCTGCCTTGTTCGGAGTTCGCTGGTCCAAGTGCTTGCCCCAGCTGGATTATTGTCGCTCGGCAGTTGGACCTTGGCCAGCGGGCCTACATCCAATCCACCCCGAAATCCCGGCCTACCCCCTGGCCAACTTTCCTCCCAAAAGTGTTTCCTAATCGTTTCAGGCTGTCAACTGCGTCCTTTGAAAATGTTTGAAATTTATCATTCATCAGCTTCATCAAGGTTCTGATAAACATGAGTTAATACGAATATCATATCTATACTTTAAATCATCCATGGATAAACAAAAAATAATACAAGAAATGCAAGGAAGTTAGAATAAAATCTTAAGACTTAAGTCGGTACATAAATACTTGCCCGGAAAGTAGGAAACCCAGGTTCGTGCCCCGGCTGAGGTCTTAAGATTTTATTCTAACTTCTTTGCATTTCTTGTATAAAATTAACGTGGGATTGGATACCACAACTAATATCATTATTTAAGGAAATAATCTGTTCTCATAGGCTTCCATGGTTTGCAGGAATATTATAAATATTTCTTATGGGCTTAACCATTAAGTATTTTATGCCGAGCTTTCGCACATCATTTGATGGCTTCTTCAGGGCTGAAAGTAGACTGAGAGCGACCACTCCCTGGGCCTGGAGTCACTCTTATTCTACTTTCAGCCTTGAAGAAGCCATCACATGATGTGCAAAAGCCTGGCAAGAAGTAACTTTACTACAATGTCAAACCCATAAGAAGTATTCATGAGGTAAATTATCTTTGAGATTAATGATTTCAGTGCAAAACATCTACGAGAAGAATGAAGAGGCTTACATAAAACCCAAAATTTAATTAATTTAGTTTCTAAAGTAAATATTAGGTCAACCTACCGCTTATTCATGGTGTATATTCCGTCAATTTTCATGAATCTTCATTATTTAATAGTAGAGCAAAAATATATTAAATTTAAAAAAAATTAAAGATATTCTTATGCTCAAAAGAGACTTCAATCAATTAAAAAATTATTGATTTGTTTACAAAGATTTGATATAAATTTTGACATCCAAATAAAAACAGATTAAAGAACTCTCTTTTTAAACATTAAATTTATCTTATGTTATATTTGTATAACAGTTTTCATTTGCTGAATTAAGATCTTACAAATATGGACCGTTCAAAATTTTAAAGACATGATGCTTACGCACACATCCACTCACAAATGTGAGCGTTTACGCATGCACACATCTATGAGATTACAAGCGATCGAGAATTCCCAAAAAAAGGTTTGGATGACTCCGGGAAGAGCTGAAATTCGCTTAAGTGTGAGGGAGTGTTTAGTTGGGACCAAATTTTAAAATATTTTATATTCAGATCTTCAATATTGCTAATTTCAGATTTAAAACACCAAAAATTATTGTTTTTAAGCTTCTAAAATCTTTAATATGCTTTTAGAGCTTTAAAATATATATTGCATAATAGGTGTATAATATTTTTGTCAATTTAGTTCTCAAAATTTATCAGGGGCAGCATTTTTATGAAGAACTATTTTGATAGTCTAACACTTAATAAGTCCAACATTTTAATTGACTAAAGCGGAAGTATATTACGGACTTCCTAAGTTTCTTCAAAAATGGTCATATAAGTAAATCATCAGATGGTCAACAGTTTTCATTTAAAAGTAACTTATTGAACCGCTTGGAATATAATGCCTAAGCTATGAATTTTATTTCTACATTTAAAAAATAAGGGAGCCTTGTAATTAAGTCCTTAAATATTTTGTTCAAAATCCGTTTATGCAGCTTCTTCGTTTGGTACATTCAATAAATTTCGCTTCATACCAAGTTATCTAATTTGTTTACTAGGTTTTCACCAAGTTTAATAAATTAATAATATAAAGATTTATTAAGAACACAAAATTATATAGCTTAAGAATATGGAAAAAAAAAAAGGATATATTTCAATAACATAAATAAAAGACTTCACACATGTTTGAGCTAAATGATAAGCATTTACTCTGTAGAGTGTAATAATGTGATAAGGCCTCTCAGCACTAATTTATTCAAAAACTGTAGCCCCCTGAATATATAAGTCCCGTTATCGCTAATCTACTATTAAAAGTCAAAGATCTCAATAGTTTTAAATGAGTTTTCTTATCGAAGACAAATACTCTCAACTTCACAAAGCTATTTAAATTACTTTCCTTTCTCATGGCGATAACGACTTTTTAATTGTATGGCATTTATTTATTGCTAGCATGAAGTTAATTTATGTATCTCTCTATATACCTTACCAGTCTTTTTATCCCTTCAAATGATAAAATATATAACGATTTTACTACTGAAATATAATATAAAATAGATACGTTTTTATGATTAAAATTTCGTTAAATTTAAATTGATTTTAATGTATTCTATGTATTATACATAAAAATGTTCTTATTGCGGTATTTTCTGAATTACTATTTATATAATAATAGAGCATAATCAAGACATATTAGACAAAAAATAAACTAAACTAGATAGGGACGATTATATGTTCTTTGCCTAGTCTGAAATAAAACAATCTTTGAACCAAATTACACTACTAAAGCCAAATTTCGTAAAAAAATAAGAGTAAATTAGTTAGGATTTATACTCGACCTTTAAACAAGTTTTTTATAAAGTTAATACATTTTAATTATATTCTCATTGAAATATTTTAAAATATTTAAACTTAATTTGCACTCAGAATAGTGTGAAATGGATAAGATTAAAATAGGGTTAATCCTTGGATTATTAAGTAAAAGAAATAGACCGGAACAGACCTAGATTATACTGGACAAGGCTTTGAATAGACTAAAACACTTCTAGAAAGAATGGAATAGACAAGGATTATAATATGGCGTGAAATGATAGAAATACACTTCAGGAATAAGTTTCATAAGATTGTCTTCATTCAAGATAAGGATAGGCCAGGATTTGAATACATTTCTAGAATAAGAACGTGAGAGACAACGATAATTTCTTATTTAAATATTTTTTAAAATTGTTCTTGTTAGAGAATGTACATGCATTTATCTATTACAAACACATACTGGTGAAAGTGCATTATGAGACCAACATGAATAGCTTGATTTACTTAAGGGAAACGATAAGCTAGACCTCAATTAAGATAAACTAAAACTTCATAAGATTTTTATTAGATATTTTTTGATGGGGTTCGGTCAAGGTAGATCCAAAAAGATAAAAATTAAAAAAAAAAAATGTGTATTTTAAAAGTTATCCCCCTGCAGATAATTTAAAAAAACAGACATATTTAAAAAAAATTGAATCTTTTTTGGATCTACCTTGACCGAACCCCAACAAAAAAACATCTAATAATAATAACTACGGTCAGAAAAACTCACCATTTGTTCACAAGATTTCCTTTAAAAAAAAAGATTCTGCCAGAGCAATGTTCTGTACTAACCTGTAATAAATCGGTGGGACCAGATTATATCAGAAAACAAATGAATGGGAAGACTTGATTTAGTTCTAGGGTCGACAAGCGTAATCATAATGAAAATCTTCAAGTACTCTTCCTTGATAATACTCAGAACAATTTGTCTTCTTTTAGTAAATAATATTTATTTTTATTTGTTCACGTAGGCTTTTCTATTCAGCCCTGAAGAAGCCATCACAGGATGTGCGAAAGCTCGGCAACTATCAACAACTTGACACGGTCCAACCCGGAAGAAGAAACTGTAAATTATATTTATTAATTAGGATTAGCTATTCATCAAATGTCAAATGATTTCCTAAGATTAGCCAGTCGAAATATGTACTCGATGTGAGCCCAGTACACAGCTTACTCTACCCGGTGTATTACGATCCTTAGTTAGCGAGAGTTACTCTTCAACTCGGCTTGCATTTGAGACGCATGGGAAAGCTTGTTCATCATGAAGGCGTCCGTCAAATTACAATCTTTCGAGAATTAGGAATTCTGCAAGATCCATAACAGCTTTTAAGCTTTGTTGGAAATTTTGCATGGTCCGATTCAAATGAGGTTGTCATTCGGCGCACAATGTTTCAATGCTGCTATGTTTCAGGGATCTAGCGGCCCCGGCATAACTCTTGTCCATCCAACTACCACATATATTCCCCTTCCTCAGAAATGTATGGCTCAGCATACTACTAAATCCCAGAAATGTGATAAAAGGAGGAGATTATAGGCGTAACTGGACCCCACTCAATAAAGGATCCTTATGTTTCCAAAGTGTCGTTAATTTGCATTGCAGTAATAAAGGGACGATCGGAATCCCACAAGGAAAGGGGTATCCAATAACGGTACGAGGGGGAAAAAATGGGGGTAGAAAAAATCAGGGGACTCATGAAGACTAATGGGAAGGTAAGAGGAGGAGGCCGGCGTTTTTTTTTTTTTTTTTTAATAATTGCCCTTATTAGAGTATTGGGGTTGATAAGGGCCAGCAGATGGGGCTGGTTAGGACAGATCGTTTGTCAGAGGAGAGCCCTCGGCCACCTGTTCGGGACTTCTTAATCAGAGTCGATAACAGGCAAACTTTACCCCCCCCCCCCCACAACAGTATCGATATTTCCCTGGGAGTAGTCCTCCTCCGGAACAGGTAGGACTAGCACTCAAACCACCCCTAACCACAGGGTATTCAGCCAGATACAGTTTTGTCCCTAAATCTACCCATTTTCCGTTTACCGACAAGTTTTTTTTTTGCAAAATAAAGCTAATATGTATGTTCCTTAAAATTTTAATTGAAGTGGTTTAGGTAAACACCTTCTTCTAGTTACGATACTCGTTATTGATACACATCTATGTGAACAAACAAAATATTTCAAACTAAATAAAAATAAAAACAATACATACAATATTATAAATCCATAAAATTGACTCATCAGTTTAAAATCAATAATTTATTTTTAAATATTAAAATATATATTAAAGAATCATTCCTACAGGAGCTGCGTAATATAAATAAATTTCCCATTATCATTAAAGGTACATAAAAATAAGAATGATGAGGAAATTTAATTTATAAGCCGTAGAAGAATGAGCGTAAAAGGTAAGACCACTAAAGTTCGCTTAAGATTGGCCAGAAAGGTAGAGGGGTAAAGCACTCACCCTCCTTAGTAACAGCCGTAAATCTCTTGCTTAATATCCTTAATAAGCATATAATAACTATATTTCGTAGATATTGAACATAAAAGTTAGAAAATTAAATTCTACTCCTATCATATTAGATAAACATTCTCTTAATTCGAACTGCAACGAAGATATTACGATTATGATTTATGATTATGATATATTATGATTTAAAAAAAAAAAAATTAATATTTGAAGATTGATTATTCAAACGGTAGAATTGAGTATTTGTTTGTTAAAATGAATTCTTTCAAGGGTTTGCAATGATAGCCTATATACCGAATAGAATATGGCTTCTATCTGATAAAAATAAGAGGCCCCGCCGAAAAGTACATTCTTAAATATATTTCTAAATATCGATTTTTTTTGTTTTAATTTTTGTAAAATATTAATGCTATAAAGGTACATTCTACACGCATTTCTTCATGCAATTTATCTTGATAACGAAGATAGTAGGGTTTTTAATTTTTGTCTCACTTCAGATTCTCCTTTCCTTTAACCGATTTTAATCCTTACCTATACAAAAGAAAGCTTAAATATCGAATTCAGTTTAATAATTTTATAATAATAAAAATAAGAGCGCGCACAAACAAATGCATCAGAAGTCGTCGCGTTATGGTACCAAAGTGGTTTAGCATACCGGCCCGGATAGCAGGAGATCCAGGTTCGATTCCTGGCGAGGACAGATAGATTTTTTTATTCTGTTCCCTCTCATTAATTGTGTAAAATTCCAACTTATACTGCATTGGAGGGAGACGATACAGACTCTCGGAGATTTAAGCCAACCACTGGCATGCCTACAATTCAATATAGGTTAGAACATACCGACTCTGTCTCATAATAATCTCAGGTTATTTTCCCTCCTTCGCGACCATAGGCATAGATGAAGAGTTTAGTTCCTTCAGTTAGACGAAGCTCATTTCCGCACACAGATGAATTACGAGCACTTCCTCGTCAGATGTTCTTTATATACTTTTTTTTTTGCCCCCCCCCCCCAGTACATATGTCTTCTGGATGGAATATAAACAACCAACCTGAACCATCAAGTCCATTGAATTTCAATACCAGATTTTTCTAAAAGTTATATGTCTACAAGGAAAATTACATGCGAAAAAATGAACTGCATAACAATTATTACTTAAAACGCATACAAATCTATAAAGAATAATTAGCTGATTTAATCTTTTTCATGCATTTATATTTGCGATACTTTTCTAACACTTACGATTAAAAATATCAACAATGCATTGAAAAAAAAAAAAAAAAAAAAAAAAAAAAAAAAAAAAAAAAAAAAAA
>KZ807588.1:261492-274490 GCA_000696205.2 Oncopeltus fasciatus
AAAAAAAAAAAAAAAAAAAAAAAAAAAAAAAAAAAAAAAAAAAAAAAAAAAAAAAAGGGTTATTTAATTTCCTAATTTAAAAAAATACAACAAAAATATAATAAAGTTCCATGCGAATTAATTTTGAAAAATTTCAAAATCTGCACTGTAAGAATAGACTGGTTATTTGAGTAAGTACCTTTCGGATGAGGGCCTCGACGGACTCGGCCATGACGGTGTCCCTCCTTGCCCCGGTCTGCACCATCTGGCGCTCCTCTCCACCTATCCCCTGCGGACACAGTAAGCATTCCATCAGCCTGGCACCAACGACACTCCACCGGGCTCAACACAAGCAGTCACCAACAGGCATGCACCACCCGGAATAACAGGTGATGCTACTTCAGTGAAATGCTCCTCTTTCTTACCTGTTATGTGACTGCGAGGGCAGCAGTGAGGGTTTTGTCACAAGGCTGTGTGTTGTACATCACCAAAGAGTCATTTACAGCTTATTACGTGCTGTAGAAATTAACGCATCAAAATTTAATATAGAATAACAACGTTTAATAATTATTGATGGAGGTAGGTTGGCCGTCGAGTATTATACTAAAGAAATTAGTCAGGATTCCGGCCAGTATCTGAAAAATAAAGTACTCCAAACATATTGGGTTATTATATCATTATTGCCAAAGTTTCTGCTTCACTTATAATTCATCATCAGGGCTGAAATACAATACACATTATTACATTTCTAAAAATTATGGATAGGAATGGAATCGTTCAGCCATAATGATGACATACAACTTAAGTCAAAACTTTGGCAATGATTAAATCAAATAGTTACCTAATAATTAGGGAGTATTTTGTTTTTCTCATCCCGACCTGAATAATTTCTCACACTTATTACTCGACAAATCACGTCATCTTAATAATTATAGTTACTTAATATTAATTAATTATATTAATATCAGTTATAAGATATTTGTTGAGGTCGATTACTCTAAATTGAATATTACGCTAATCAGATTGGAAAACTTTTATTCCTCGCATAGGGCATTCAATTAATCCTCAACTCCAATTTTATTGATGAAAACTGAAAAATATTACATATCAATTAATGCAAGGGAATAGAATAAAAAATCTAATTGGAACTTGGATCTCCTGCTAACCAGCAATGTTAGACTCTCGACACTAGTGCTGGGAATTTAACAAGTTATCTGGCTCTCCCGGTAGCGAATAGCACAACGCGCTTGCCTGGTTAGCAGGAGATCTGGTTCGAGCCCTGGCTGGGACAGTTAGAGTTTTTATTCTATTCCCTTGCATTAATTGATTTAAATTTACGTGGGATTAAAAACCACAAATAAAATTTATACTTATAAATGAAAAATATTACATTTATATCGTTGACAGATACATGCACACAAATTTTTGAGAATATTATTTTTAGTGCCTATTAGTTAGGATCAATGAAAATATCGAGAAAAATATTTGGAGAACTCCCTCATGGGAACAAACACAATTACTTAGATCCTAAAAGAAAAAAGCCTGAGGGGCAGGAACAGAATTACATAAATAAGGATGTCTACATTTATTTAAATTTTATAAATAATTAAGATTATGAGCAAATATATAAATATATATGCATACTATATAAGAGCCATGACTAATCAGAGGTCAGAAATATAAGAGGATAGAGGTCGGGAAGCTTGCCAATCAGGAAAATAACAGGTGAGTTACTAACCTTCCTGAATACATTTCCAACAATTTACTTTATAATGAACTTTTCTTAAATATGTTGGCTGGTAGTGACATTTTATATCTACAATTTTCAATTTTTGTTTGTTATTATTCTATTCGTAAAAACGATATTAATAATTTTTTAATCTAGTGTGACTGTAAAAGTCCCTTCCATATCAGATTCCAGAATAAACAAACTCATCCAATAATTTGAATAAAATTTATCAAATACAAAATCACATTTCCCTACAAGCATTCGATACTCCTAGCCCCATTCTTAAATACCTACGTAGATATGCGTTTTTATTTGAAATTTTATGGGGGGAAAAACGGGTTTTCCGAAGTAAAATTGAAGAAGGATTGAAAAACTATTTTTTTAATCCTTGCCAGAGAAGAAACATATATAGCTTTTTCTCCAGAAGGCAAATAAGTATAAATAAATACAATGCCATACCAGAAAAGCAAGAAAACAATAAATTTGCTTGTATCAGGGAGGTAATTAGAGACAGAAAATCAAAATAATGCGCTAACATATAGAAAAAAGTTTGATTTATTAGCATTAATAACAGTAGTACAAATATTGACTTCCTAATATAATGTTTACAAATACAAATATTTCTTCAACCCAAATTAATTTTATAAATGAAAGTTTATCATAATTTCTTTGGCTTGACATAAAATAACATTCTTTCATTTTTAATTAAATTAGATGGAGATTAAGAGAATGTAACACCATAAGGAAAGAGCAGATTTCAAATATTTTGTATGTAACGAATTTTTACACAGAAAAATAAATCCGTTTTAAAATTTTGAATTAATTCTTCTGCAAATATCCAAAGCTTCTTATCTCAAACAGTGACAGGATTTTTATTATAAAACAAAAAAAAATTGAAGTTGGTATTATTGAGAATTTCCCATTAATGAAACTTGCCAGGCAGAATTATTTTGATAAATTTTTTATTAACGTTTTTAATGAATTTTTTTTCATTGCCCTTAAATTAAAAACAAAAATAATAAAAAAAAGGGTTTTGTATACTGCCTTACTATTTCTTAATTTCACATTTTTGTCAAATTAGGTCTTGCTGAACTATTTTTTTTTGTCTGAATTACAGCAGTTAAATACCAGCCAAACTTTTGTATTCTAAAATCGCATATAAAAATTGTTTGTTTTGGCAGAGAAAAAAAAATACTGGCTGGTCTCATGAGTTAGTTGGGCGTTTTTCTTTTCTTTTTTTTTTTTTTTTTCACTGGGCTAGTATTTTACAAGGGATAGCTGTAAAACCCATTTTCTAATTGAAAAAAAAAACCGCATAGACAATGTTTTAAAATTACATAAATATTGAGCATAAAAGAAGTGCACTATTAATGTACTTTTGAAAGTACATTTAAACAAACTAACTTGATGAAAATAAGGTATTAAGTTCATTTTTAATATTCCTCATTAAGACAGTAATAAATTTCAAATATTTCTTCGTTGCAATAATATTTCTATATTTAAAGGCAGAAACTTAATAATTAAACATTAACACTCCAATTAACACATTAAGAACTTATTTTTATTAAGTTTACTTGACTTCTAATGCCCGCTAAGAAGCTAATAATTAAGAATATTAACTATTATAGTTAAATAAAAACCATTTAAACAGACATTTAACATAAATAAAATATTTACCAATCTTCTACTCAATATTTCACTACAAATGAATTATCATCGAAATCAGAGTCTTAAAAACGTCTTTTAAAAAATAGATCTTTTGCTTTTAACCTTTGGATATTAGAAATAATTAATTACGGAGAGAAATATTAAATAGCTTAAATTTTTAGAGAATACGAAATAAAATATTATTCTATGTTGTACAAACAAAGATAATTCAAAAAATAAAAATAAAATTGTTCTCTACAAGAAGATTTAGATCTGCGACGTGATTCTCACCGAATTAACGTACGTTAAATATCACATGAAAAACAACGAGGAAAATATATGAATAATAATAAGAGATATTCAATAAATTATTTTTAATTAATATTAAATCATTATCAATTTAAAATTATATTATTATGATATTCTTAGAATAATTATTACAATAATTTGTAATGTTGTAGTTTAAAATTTATAGTACTCATCATTATTTACTGCCATTGAAAAAATAATATTAATATATAAAACACTTATGCAACATAATTTGATATTAATGTTTATAATATATAGAAAAAACATTATACAAATACGATTTGGACAATTGATAATTTTATTTATATGGGTTATAAATGAAACACGGGCTAAAAATGGTAGAAGCCACTTTTGAATGTGAAGTTAGCTATAACGATAGTGAAAGAACGCAACAAGAATGGAATAAATGTGAGACGAACGGAGAGAAGCGTGAGAGAAGTGTGTGCTGCCAGCGTCCTCTGACGGCTAATCATAGAACTATTCTCAGGGGAGGGTACACCTGAGCCCTGACCTCACACCCAAGCCATTGCTTCACTGGGGGGTGCCTTCTACACCCTACCTAGAGGGTTCTTCGCTTTTAGTTCCCCCTGAAGCACTGGTTATGTACAAATTTTAGGTCTTTTTTTTTGGTATTTTATCTCTTTTTGTTAGGTTTCCTAGAAAGTAAGGTTAGGGTTTTAATGTAAAATAAATAAGGAAAGGAGGTTATTTATCTCAAATTTGGCCAAAAAGGGCTCCGACACACGTCGGGAAGTAAGTATAAATACATCAAGAAATATAAGTGATCGTTTGTATTTGAATTAATTGCTACTGGGTTCCTAATTTTTGAAACATATTATATATACATACAAACTTAGTGTGTGTGTGTGTGTGTGTGTGTGTATTGTCTACCTGCGTGTATGTGCGTGTGTATGAACAAATGACCCGTTCCCTTTGGTGGAATTTACAATGGGAAAAGCTCTGAACGCTGTTTTTTTTTTAAATCAAAGAAACTGAAGACGATCCGAGGAACGCAAACATTGTTATACGTGGATTTTCAAATTCATGTTCTTACAAAAATCCGCCATTTACTTGTACCAGTTTGCCTTAAAGTTTCATTTATACTTTCAGCAAACGCCCTCAGGGGAGGATAAAAACCATTTGTTTCAGAGAATAATAGTCTTATAGGAGTAAGTAATTATTCTTTATAAATTGTAATATCTAGCATTGAGTGACTTTAGTGAAATTGTGAATTTAGAAATGTAGCAGGAATTTTTTTTTTTCCCTGAAAGAGAACTGTGAGTAGGCCTACCGCGGAGACATGCACAGAGGAGGGAAGGGACCAAGAGAGCCGATGAATGCTAAATTGTCTTAATCGTGAGGTCACAGGTGGCCGGCCATTACGGGGGATACTGCTATTTCATTGGAGGGCTACAATTCTCACTACCCTTCTTCGTTATTTCCCCTTTAGCAACTCTCAAACCGCACTTATACTGGATCGGCAAATCGCTTATGAGAGGAGGGGAGTGGGAAGGCTTTTTTTTTTTTGAGCAGTAGGTAAAATAATAATTATTTAAAAAAATAGCTTCTTTTTTTTATCACCACTAACAATCCAAATCATGTACATGTTCTTATAAAGTACATAAATTTGACAAACCTTAACTCAATAATGTCTTATTTATCTTTTACTAGAGGAATTCAAAATACACTTGTAATCAGTCTTCAATGAAGACCTTTATATAAGGACCAGAAGTTAATAAAAACTAGCAGATTTAATCTCTTGATATTCTCTATCGTAGAATGAGGACCATATTACATCATAGAAAGAAGGAAGCATCATTGACAAAAAGTCTCCAAAAAAATACAAAGAAAACCAGAAACTTTTTCACAATATATTTTGGTTTACAATGCCCACTATGCTATCTGTAAAACCTGCAAATAATTAACAGGGAAACGTGGATGAAATGCATAAACATTTCATGGAAAATGAATAAATTTGGCTACAAGAAATGCACAGGGAGCCAGAAAAAAAAGAATCTTACTATCTCAGCCGGGAATCGAACCCGGGTCTCCTACTTTCCGAGTAGGCGCGCTACTTTCCGGACAGCCAAATTTATTTATTTTCCATGAAATGTTTATGCATTTCATCCACGTTTCCCTGTTAATTATTTGCAGGTTTTAAAGATAGGATAGTGGACATGGTAAACCAAAATATATTGTGAAAAAGTTCCTGTTAATTTTTTTTTGTTAGACTTTTTGACAATGATGCTTTCTTCTTTCTATCATTTAATTTGGTCCTTTATTCTTTGAATTTCTTGTAGTTAATTTAGAGAGGGATTACTTACGACAATTAATTCATTATTTAAGAATGAATAAATTTGGATGTATTATGACCTATTGCTAAGAAATTCTTCTTCTAAAATATCTTGCCTCTTCTTAAAAATATCTCCCTGGCGTTAATGACACACCATAAAAAATAAAAATAAATAAATGAAAAAAAAAAAAAATTGGATTTTCGAAAACAAGATGTATTAAAGTACATTCTTTGAACGTTAGCAATTGGATGGACCAGCTGACTTCGTCAAAAAATTCCTCACGTAACTATACACTTGACGGAGTATAGCAAGCAGTTTAAACGAGTAGTACGCTAATAAAACAAATATGTAAAAAAATATAGTTAAATTTAATGATTTATATATTTACAATTAATGAAAAATTCCAGATTGATTAAATAAATAAAAATATTCTCCCACTTTCTCTCTGTAAAGCCAAAATTCTGAAAATATTTAGCAAAGACCTGAGTAATATTTTAAAATACAGAAATTATTAATGTTTCGAAAGGATAAGTTATTCATGAATGATCAATTTCCATTTATTGATGAAAAACACGAATTAAATTAAAATAATATATTGAAAATTTGAAGCTATTTGCAGTTTAATTAATTTTCAGTCCTCAATAATTAAAAAATAATAATGCTTTTTCATCAAAAGAAACCTGTTTAAATTAAATGATATTTATTGAAGCTCACTTTCTTTCTTTTATCAAAATATCCAATTAAAGTAATTATACAGAATTTTTAACTGAAACAAAGTATAGGGTTCAAACGTGCCAACTTATTAAAAAGCGTTACAGAGTTGGGCTTCATTGATTGGACGCCAAGAGATTGCTTTGATCAAACCAAGTTTTTATTAGAAGGAGAGTAAAAATAATTATCTAAATCTTGTAGGCTAGTTTGTCCTTATTATTATTTTTATTCTTTTTACTTTTTTTCTTAAAGTTTACTAGTCGACAAATACAAACTGAAGGGTTTTTCCAATTCTTAAATCGAGTTAGAACACTGTCTGGTTTTTTGGTGCGCTGTAAAGGAATTTCCCAGGAACAGCTAAAAGAAAAACTCAAAGATTTGGCAGACAAAGAGAAAACATGTTACTGAACTGGAACATCTGTCCATTCATGTATTTTTTAACTAAACAAATAAAAGACCAACACTCTAGGCGTACCAAACATGGCGAATACCACACTGATGGAGAAATTACAAGAGTTTCGAATAACATTTACCCTCAAACAAAATGTCCATAAGATATACCAATAGGTGGCTAACAAACATTCTCTGACTACGGATAGCTATACTGTAAAACAATTTTTTTTTGTATAATATTATAACAGTAGTAGTCTGAAACTAAGGCTCTGAGTGGAAAAGAGAATTAAACACAATTTTCTTGAAGTAAAATAAATTATTTACTTGTTTGATAGTAGGGAAAAAAATTTTATCGAGAAAAATATTTATTTTTTGCAGATTAACTTAACAAAATCAAGATATTTACGGTTTTTAAAGATTTCTCCAATTCTTTATAGATTTTATTTAATAGAAAAGTATATATTTAATTTCTCCATAGAAAAGAATATAGTCAGTTGNACATTTATATCGTTGACAGATACATGCACACAAATTTTTGAGAATATTATTTTTAGTGCCTATTAGTTAGGATCAATGAAAATATCGAGAAAAATATTTATTTTTTGCAGATTAACTTAACAAAATCAAGATATTTACGGTTTTTAAAGATTTCTCCAATTCTTTATAGATTTTATTTAATAGAAAAGTATATATTTAATTTCTCCATAGAAAAGAATATAGTCAGTTGGCATACATTTCCACGGTCTCCAAAAATATTGAAAATTCTTCTTCCGGTATTGACCATTTCAAATATAAGTTTTTTTTTTTGGCTTCTTCAGGACTAATTAGTCCATGAGGTTGAATCACCCTTCAACTCTGAAGTAGTCAACACATGATGTGCGAAAGCCCAAAAAAACAAACAAACAAAAAAAAAACTTTTAGACATGGTTAAGCCCGGAAGAATAATTTATGAGCCCGTTAAGAATCACTATTACCATGCTATTATCAGGGTTAAATAAATATAAAAAACATAATTAGTCTAAAAAATTAATATTTCAACATTTACGGTTTAGAAGATTTTACTTAAAGAATTAGTTTAGGGTTAGAACTGAACATGGCGTGAGTTCATAGAATCTTAATATCTTAGTAAGTTTGTTTAAAGTAACAGGTCAATGATATTTACAGGAAAAACAAATACTAAGGAAGATAATAAAGAATTCATATAGAAAGGTTGATCGCCCCCCCCCTCTCTCAAATTTATTTTTCACCACCATATCGTCCTAAATAAAGCCAAGCTAATCGGGATTATCTTTTCTCCTTATTTTCTTTCATTCGATAGCTTACGGTAGTCAATATTTAATTAACTAACACACTACAGTAGATGGTTAAATTAAAAGTAAACGTAATTTTCAGTCTTTTTCTAAAATTAAACCAATAGAAAGGGGAGAAGGGGAAGAATCTGCTGGAAATTGCTGTTTTGCACACTCCACTACATCGTATGGATTTTATAACATTGGAAACGAGAAGAAAAACAACAAAGAGATACTCAAAATAAAATATGTTTCGCTCGATGGAACTCGAATTCAGGACGCTTTCATCGAAACAATTGTTTGCAGATGGGCAATAAAAAAAAGTCGGATTTATGTAAATATCAGCTTAGTGTTGGAAAAAATAACAAGCCCAAGTTTGGAGAGGGATTCGAATACATTTTTATTATTATTATAAGCTTTTTTTTAAGGAAGTACAAATATAAGAAAAGGCTACCATACCGGAGTTACGGGTTCTATGCAGATTTCCAAAGTTTTATAAAGAGGAACATAAATAAGAGTCAATGATTAATTTAGGAAGGCTAGGGAGCCTAAAAGAAAATACCTTTTGGGCTGGCTTTAGACTGACTGGAAATGAAGCTATTATCTTTTCAAATATTTAACACTTGTAGTTACTAAAATATTAGGATAAAAAATTTATCTAAACTCCGATAATCACTAATTCGATTTCAGTCAAATTGTTTACCAAAGAGAGTTGTCTACTATGGAAATACTTTCCTACCTTAAAAATTTCATTTTTAAACATTTCTCTTAAACATATTTTATAAAACAAATGTGGTAGCATATAAATGTTGGAAAAATAAATTTTACGCATAATATGTTCAATGAGAATTTACTCTCTAGAAGAAGAACTCTCTAGAATTGCTCTAACAGTAAAAACGATATTTATGATTTTTCAATTTGGCATTTCTCTAAAGCTTTCCTGCTCCTCGATCCTTTACGTATTTATTTTTCAACAGTTAAATAAATAAAATAAAATATAAGAGGGGGAGAGGCAAATTAAAATACTGCGGTTGCTAAAGTGTAAAGAGGAAAATATATTATTTCGAGCTTAACATATTTTTAGCTTCTCCAAAGAAGGATTGATGAATATTTGTAAATATTGTTACAGAAGATGCGACATTACATATGTGAATACTTTAAAAGTTATCAGATATAAATTGTAGAGTATACTGCATTTTTAAAAAAATAGACAAGGAGACAGAAGCCCTTATGCAAAATTAAATGATGAGATGAAAAGGCAATTGGAAAGAGAAGCAAAGGGTTGGGAAGCTGAAGATACACGAGTCAGTATGAAAGCAAGAGAGAGAAAGAGAGAGAGAGGGGGATTGGGGAAACCCTAATCGTGGACGGTTATGGCTGTGGATATCGGGTCCTTACTACCCCTAGATATAAGCCACCCCTACAATACCTGCGCCCCCAGTCCTGATTGGTCCGATTGTCAGTGAGGACAGCCGATAGGGCCTCTTGTGGTCCCTGCCATAACATAAATATTACGTCTCTGCGGCAGGAAGCTTGTTTTAGCCGCTAACCTGGAACCACCCCCTACACTCAACCATCTTTATTCTACTGAGTGTTTACGGTTATAGTACAATTAATATTAAATGATTTTAACCCTTAATTCCAATTTGGAACATTAATCTAAACAGATCGAGACGAACAATTTTGATTGTCTAATGTTTAATATATGTAAATAATAAAATCTTAAAATGAAAAAAAAAAAGAGGAAAAAAATCCTTTTCTAGTTTCAACTTTCTCTTAAAACTTTACAACCTTTATAATCATTCAGGGTTCAATTGACTTTGAATATATATATTTATATATATGTGTGTGTGTGTGTGTGTGTGCTGTGCCTGCAAAGCCTAACATATCACAGGTAAAAATAAATAAAATTGCTGCAAGCTATACCATCCTGAGACAAAAGCAACCTTTATAATCATTCAGGGTTCAATGTACTTCGAAGATTTAAATATATATATNTTATATTATTGTCCTTCAAAGCATATATATATATATGTGTGTGTGTGTGTGTGTGTGTGTGCTGTGCCTGCATATCCTAACATTTCACAGGTAAAATAAATAAAATTGCTGCAAGCATCCTGAGACAAAATGACAATAAGAAACATTAAAAAAATATATATGTTAATACATTTTTAAAATGAAAGATTTAATATTTTAAAGAAATAATAAGATTTATTTAGAGATTTAATAGGAACTGTAAACCGCCCTTGATTCTCAGAGGACCTATGATTTTCTGTAGAGGTTTAATCCTTTAAATGAGTTGCCAACTGAAGCATTAAAGAACTCATACCTTGTGCAACAAGATAGCAGGAGATCCAGGTTTTAGTCCTGGCTGGGACCGAAAGATTTTTTATTATATTCCTTTGCATTTAATCGTTTAAAATTTACGTGGGATAATATACCACAATATATATAAAAAAATCAGAAAGATATGCCGAATCCGTCTAGAGTAATATCTTGCTAAAAATGATCTAATATGCCTCATAAATCCATGCTTTATCGGTATTAACATACTTCCATTCTTACTTGATGAGGGATACCTTACAAGATTCCTCATCGATTATGGAAAATATTTATAGAATGAAATTAACGGCAAACTTTTTTTTGTTGTTGATTAGCTGTTTGGAATATTCGCGTAAAAATATTTACCTGTAGAGAAATGATTGTTAATAAGAAGAAGTTTCAGGCGAGCGGAAGGATCTAAGTTGACAGACATTTAGAAGTGATGCGAGGGACTAGGAGAGATTTGTAAAGCAGGGAAGAGAGGGGGAGGCGGAGTTTATGTGTAGGATGTTCTCCTCAACCTCTGGGGGTAGAGGCAGTAAATTCTTTATAAAACGGCGCTCAGATACACCTTTATTTATAGAAGGGGTTGGGGGGTGGAGGGTTAAAGAGAGCCCTAACATAACTATAACCCCCCTCCGCCATCGCTCCAACCCCGCCGCAGCCCGGGGCTAATCTTGCCGGTGTCCGCACCTCCTGCAAACAGTCTCTCGGAAAGGGACCGCCGACCCGATCGACGTATATTTGCAGGGCACTTTACTGCCAATCTCAACAGAACCTCCGGCACGTTTCGTCCCGGGAGATTCACAAACAACTCCTTTTTCCCTTGCGCATATTGTTTGCCGAGAGAGAGAGACAGTGAGTTCCGTTCGCCTACAGATAGGTGCAGAGTATTGCATGGACGGGAAAGTTTTATTATCTGAGTAAACGTTAGGTTCTCAAAATTTCACGTTGGACTATAAGAACGTAGTCGAGTGTCTTGAAATTTGACTTTTGTTCAAGTGTCTGAGAGGTGTGGGAGGGGGGGGGGGAGAATGACACTCCACAAGGAGCCGTATTTCAGTATATATATGAAGTATCAATGTACAGTAACATGCACTGAAATTCTTCAAAGGCCTTTCGGTAAGTAAATATATTTTTACTGATTGAATTAGCAATTTATAAATGCTATAGGAATATTTAGGAATTTAAAATTACTTTTTCTCCTTCTACAGTTCCCTTCCTTTCCCCTCCCCTTAATATCCTACCTCCCTTCTCTCTTATTTCCAAAATAAATTTGGAGAAGTTCGAAATCTTTAAAGAAATTTAAACGGCTGCATTAGAAGAGGTCTCATATGAAATATGAATCATTCGAATTCGATAAAAACTCTTGCTTCTCTAATCAAAGTACATTACTATAATCATACTCATATTGGTACAGGTAAATGGTCAAAATATATGAAAGCACTATTATTTTATAAAATAACTTTTTTTCATTTATTTGTTTAAGATCTAATTCTGACGCATTTTCAGGAGATCTATATATAATTTTGTAAATAAATAAAAAAATACAAAATGGTATATTAAGCTCCTTAAGAGGCGTTGTATTATAAGTGAAACAAAATAATTTTTTAAAATAAAATGATAGTCCGTTTGAATTTTCTAGTAGTGAAGAAAAAATATTATAATATGTAATTGTTAATCTTACCAACTACTTAATAAAAATTACTTTCTCGAAAGAAAAAACGAATCAAAAGTAATTTCTGGAAAACAATAAGGGGGAATGTGTTCATAAAAGCAAAAAAAAAAACAAAAAAACTTTATAATAACTATATTAATGAGGAAATTTTCAAAGTTAAAATACTTACTGAAGTGTATGAAATTTACTGTACGCTTAATGAGATTTGAAATAATCATATCATAATAATAATGATCTACAAATAAAAATCATATGAATAATAAAAAATAAAAATAAAATAAATAAATAATAGTTCACATAAACTTCCAATATACGTAGAAGCCGGTCTCGAGGATATCTGCATGAGTGGTAACAGGTGGTGTGATAAGAGATAAGGGGAGTGCCGCGAAGGACTCAAGTCTCCGAGAGATTAATAGTCAGTGTCCACAAGGGCTGCTACATCAATCATGGCAAATTATTTTTCTTTTCTCGAAAGGGAGAAAGAAATCTTGGGAAAAGAACGATTACCTTCAGTGCAACGTGAAATTTAAAAAAAGATAATATAATTGTTCAGGATATTTCCCGCATAATGACTTTCAATTCTTGACTAGAGATACTTTATTTAAAGTTGTGTGTGTATATATATATATATATATATATCTTTATTT
>KZ807588.1:274621-294892 GCA_000696205.2 Oncopeltus fasciatus
ATCAGCTAAAAAATGTAAAAAATATTATAAGTATTTAGTTTGTTTGATAAGGCTGGCTGTCATTTTAGCTTTGCACTCTGAGATGTGACCATAAACCTCCCTCAGAGACCTCTCCAGACTTCACTATCGCTCTGATCATGTCTTACAAGTTAAGTGGAAACGGTGGCAATAATGAAATAATTACCTAAATTTTTGGAGTATCTTATTTTTCTGATCCTGGCCAAAACCCTGAATAATTTCTTCAGCATTGATTTAGTTTATTGATCTAAATAATTCATTACTCAATGATTTCAATTAAACATAAGGGGGTCGGGGTCGAGAGGGTAACTTTGTAGGAAAGTAAAAATACTTTAAAATATAAAAATACTTTTCTCGTTTCAAAGTCTTCTTCAAGAGGAGACTGCTGACAAGGTAGAGAGTTGGACAACTAGTCCGAAATGTGTAGAGAAAGAGAAAATTATACTACATCTTTATGAGCTAAGGAATCACCATATTCGATATCTGCCAGTCTTGTTCACTTTCTCAGCCCCTGTCCCAAGTTCAACTGACTGTTGGCAGGACTGTGGAGTTGAATTCCAGACAGTGGACACTACATTCTGCCCGAGGATGGCAGACTCCTGCCGAAAGCGCTCGCCATTCGGACACGAAATTCGCTCAACCAATGAAGCGGGATTCACTTAAGTATATTTAAAATGTATTCGGTAGAAAAAACACTCTAGATTAAATACCAGTCGTCATATTGATTAGTTCCAGGATCAGTAACGAACACTTGTTAGCTTTGAGATCATTATATAAGGGATAATGGAATAGCACGGAATTTTTACCTTTCTTTTTAAAAACCCGTCATGCTTAATCCAAGCAGGTTTACCATGCTGCATTTATAAAGGTTTTAAATAAAATGAATTTAAATAAAATAAAATAAAATAATTTAATTTACAAGCCTAAGTTAAATGACAGCGAAGATATTACGAATATCAAAACCCTCTACCTTTTTAGTCTTTATCAAAACCTTCTACCTCTCATCCGATTTAACTAAAACTAATTTATTTAAAAGTTTGCAATAAAAAGCCTAAGAACGAGCTAGATTTCTACATTTTAAGATAAAGAAGATCACCCAATACTTAAAATTAAATTATTAATGATCTTTCTGGTTATGGATTGTTTTAAAATTAATATAAATATTTAAAAAATACATTTTGCACCATTTTAAAGTTAATAATAACGAAGAAATTAAGATTTCGGGATGAATACCTGTTGGAATTTTTCATAAGTCGCGTCATGATACTAAGATGAATAGTTTAATATCTGCTTAGGAAACCTGGTAAAACTAAGTAAAACGTTCATATAAGATCATACGAGAATACATAGTGAGTGAGTTTTTAGTCGAAAATCGATAGTAACGTGAGACCAAAATATCTTAATTGGAATGATAACTAATGTTTCAGCGTTTGCAGCTACTGATATAAATAAAGTTTCATCACACCTATCATTCGATGAAGCAATCATCACCAAGAGAACCGAATTTTACTTGCTTCGTTCATTTTAAATCGACATTCACTGGTTGGAATTCCTGAAAAGGCTCTTTCTTTAAGGTCCCAAAATTCAGAGGACAATGTCACGAGGAATGTACGTCAGGCACGTGATTGTACCTAATCCAGAAAACGAAATACATACGAGTGGTATGTATAAGAACGAGTGCACGACGATCCGTGAAGTACGCAACTCATCAAGAGATTCATTTTCAGGAGGAGGACAGAACTAGACAACCTCACAGACAACTACTCCTGAGTTGGTAGCAAAATCTAGATATATATTCAAAAGAAGACCTTTTTTGACCGTAGATATTATTATTAGATGATTTTAGTTGGGGTTCGGTCAAGGTAGATCCAAAAAACACAAATTTAAAAAATGTATTTTTTAATAAAGGATTATCTGCCAACGTTTCGACTTACATTGTAAGCCATCTTCAGGGCTATCATGAAGACGAGAGAGGACGTCCTGTCCCTAAGTTCATTACTACTACATGGAAATGTGAACTTCACTATACTACTTCAGGAAGTCATGGAAATGTGAACTTAGGGACAGGACGTCCTCTCTCGTCTTCATGATAGCCCTGAAGTTGGCTTACGATGTAAGCCGAAACGTTGGAAGATAATCTTTTAAAAAAAATACATTTTTTAAAATTTTTTTTTTTTGGATCTACCTTGACCGAACCCCAACTAAAATCATTTAATATGAGATATATATTGTGTTTTAATTTAATTTTTTAATAATTTCGCAAACGATACATTAAAAACATATATTTTCCAACATGTTTATAAATTCATTAGAAATGCTATTCTAAGCTCAAAAACCCTGCCAGATTTCCAATGGCCGCTTATCATGAAGAGGGCGCACACATATAAGTCGATCAAACTCCTCGACAGTGGTCCTAACAGTGACGTTAAAGCAAGATGCGGCATCTATCGACGGAGGAGCTCTGCAGAGGAAGGCGAGTGAGGCACTCGATTGAGTTATGGCGGACTGATTTCCAACAGGAAGCCCCCCTCAAGGGAATATAAAGTTAATTTTTAATTCCCCGTCCCTCCTTGTAGCCATTTCCCACCTATCCAGCCGACCCTTTTCCCACCTATCTGCCCGTCCGACCCTTTTCACAAATGAAAATGTGCTTTTGACAACTTCCCAATTGAGTTTAAGTCTACTTTTACTTTCCTCTCGGAACAAAGGAACCGAGCCGGAGAACTTTTTTCTCTTCCATGCTAATAAATCTCAATTTATTCTTCAGGCTTAAGTAATAACACACAAAACAATAACTGCTAAATTCATTTTTGTAATCTGGCCTCTATAAAGTGATTTTCTCTTTGCCATAAGTAAAGTATACAATTTGTAATATAATCACTTTTGCCACACCAGTGAATTTATACAATCTAAAAGTTCCTGAATTTTGTGAAATTTTTCATAATTTAAAAAGGATATTTCAGTCTTGCACGCAACAATTTTTAGTAATTTCTAACAGTTTGACATGCCATGGCGTAATTCAAAAGGTAAATGGAGGTTGAGTAAAAATTAATACCCTAAACCGATTAAAAGTGTACCGATAAAAGACTTTACAAAATTGGACTTGTACTCGATATAAGAAGTTGGTATCAATAGAATTTTTTTTATTATAGAATGATTGAGATATGTCATGAAAGCATGAATAGCAATAAAATTATAAATGACGGAATACTTCTGTTTTTTTTCTATGTATTACCGATGCTAAAATAATAGGTAAATAATCTAAAAGGTTATTTCCACCACCAATGAATATAGAACTATCATACCTTCTATTATCCGTCTTCATTGGTTTCTGCAAACCAATGAAGACGGATAATAGCCAACAGAAGATGGTTTGCAGAAACCAATGAAGACGGATAATAGCCAACAGAAGATGGTTTGCAGAAACCAATGAAGACGGATAATAGAAGGTATGATAGTAATTTGTAATATTTCAGAATAATGGAGGATAATCTTTAACCCGGGAGAACTCGCGCCGTGAGCATTCCCCTCACGCTTAACGAAAAACTCCTGTAAAACTCAAGTGGGAGGAGTGGGGGATCCGTTGTTTCGTCTAGCTGAGTTTTCAGTTTTAGTTTACAAGTGGTGTAAATATCTTCCCTCCCAGTCTACTGTTATTGTCGCTAGAGGAACGTTGTTGTAACAAAGTCTAGACCGTGAGCATTTCCCTCACAGCGCGAGTTCTCGCTTTTTCTTTTTTTTCTCCCGTTCATCATAATGAGTCTATGGATAATTATTTCACGTCCATCCCACTTGCCAAAGAATTATTTGAAAAAAATACCACGCTTGTTGGGACCATCAGAAAAAATAAAAAAGAAATCCCACCTTCCTTCCTGGTAACCAAAAGAAGACCTCTAAAGAGCAGCATGTTTGCTTTTACAAAAACTGAAACAATGGTTTCATATAAAGCAAAACCAAATAAGGTTGTCCTAGCATTGTCTACAATGCACAATGATGATAAAATAGATGAAGCTACAGGGGACGATGTCAAACCGGAAATCATTACCTTCTACAATCTCACTAAAGGAGGAGTTGACGTTGTGGATGGAATGAAAGCATTATATTCGGTAGCGAGAATAAGTTGCAGGTGGCCTCTTACATTATTTTTCACAATGCTAAATGTTGGTGGAATCAATAGTCAGATAATTTACAAAGCAAATACTGACAACTTGATAGAAAGGCGAGAATATCTCAAAACCTTATCCCTGAGCCTAATGAAACAACATTTATTGATGCGTTCTTCAATACCTACTCTCCCAGTGAACATAAGAAACAGTTCAAAAAGAATTGCTAATGAAGAAGCACAAGTCTCGGAAGAAAATATACCTGAAGGACTCTGTGCGTTCTGCCCACGGAGGAAAAATAGGAAAACGAAGAAAAAGTGCGGGAAGTACAGAAAACCGATATGCAACTCTCACACTAGACTTAGGTGCGTGAAGTGTAGTGAAGAAGATGATATGTAATTATATTCAAGTTAATTCATGTTTAATATGTTTCTAGCTTTCTAATATCAGTTGTTTTTTTGTTTTTTTCATTCAAAAAAAGTCATTAGTGTAAGTAAATTTTTTCCTGTATAATTTTTTTTATATTGATACCAAATAAACCATAAATTACATAAGTTTTTTTATTTAAATATTCCTTTATGCTGTGAAAACTCAAAAGCGGTGGTAATCTGCTCTTAGAAGTTATTTTGAGATCAAAACAGTAAAAATAGTGGAGCGTGAGGGATTCGCTCACACGCGAGTTCTCGTTACTCATTTTGGGGCGCGAGTTCTCCCGGGTTAAAGAAGAGCCAGTTCCCTCTAGATGTCTGGAGGGTTGTGTAAGGCACTCCTTGACTGGGCAAGTACGGGATGAGATACCGCAAGGGGGATACCTGCTTGGAAGGACTCCCTATGCAAAAGTAGGAAAAGCTTGTAAGGACGTCGGGGAGGGGGGAAGAAGAGCTCCACTGGTAGGTGGTGAGATTCGGTCTGCCGCAGGGAGCAGTTGGGGAAGTTCTTTCCATAGGCTCTGGATTCTTTCCCATTTAAGTTTGGCCCGGGGTTGCGGGGAATGGGGACGGGGGCTGTAAAAGTCCGCGCCCTTCCGCACATCAACCCGCACAATATCGACACAGCTCTCATATCACCGACCGACCACTGCTTCCCGTCAAACCGGCCGGGGGCGGAAAAAAAGGAGTTTATTTTTTTGTTCAGACATCCAATTTTCTATAAGTGTAAGAAACGGAATTCTCTTAAATTCTTACTGCAAACAAAAGCAAAAACCAATAGGAGAAATATTGTTCACCGGCTATTCCCAATCGACCTGGCATTTGTGACATTCAGTCAAAAGCAATAGTCTTTACTTTTTTTCGACCTCTTTGTTTTGATTGCATCTCATAAGATTATTACACAATTATGGTTTCTTTTGGGGAACTTGGTAATCCACTATAGTAAAATTATAAATGCTGTAGACCGAAAAGTACTGAACTGCTTGCACATAATTTGAGATATTGATTGTTTTAAAATTCAAACACAATTAAAAGTTAAAAAGATGGTGTACATAAGATAAATTCGCAATGGTTATACTCAACAACCTTGGATTTTCCTATTTTAACAAGTATTTCGATATAAATATTTTTGTTTTAATGGTTTTCGACCTATAAGCAGTTCTTATTTTATTTAAATTTTAAAGAAAGATCACAATCGTTCAATTTCTAAAATAATATATTAGAAAAATAAAGTATTTACAAAATTACTCTTCTACCCAAAGTATAAAAAGTGGGAATACAACATTGTCTAATATCTCTGATGTTCCAATGATTCTTGACATCCGGATGCCCTAAAATATTTCGAAAAATATTTGTCTCTTCTTTTATTTATTCACAAAAATAAAAAAAGAAAGAAAAAAAAAGCAATAAATAAAATGCGCTCGAATACAAGCTTGAGGAACTTTTTTTTTTCTATTACTGCAGAAAGCCCTTCTACACAGGTCCTGAGTTAAATGAGCATATTTCCCAAATCAGGTGCTTTTATTAAAAACGTACAGAAATAAGTAAATGAATGACTTCCCTTCACAAGCCAAAGAGTACAATGAGTCGGAGCTGTGTCACTCTAAGCTAACTCTGTTACATTCCTCAATATTTTCATTATTATGGGTAATTCAGAAAAAAAAAAAAAAAAAATCCTCCAAAATAGCACTCAACAACTCTTATGTTATGTAATATTATGCTTCCCAGGCTCATGCAATTAACAAATATGTAGTTTTTCTAAATCGTTCACCCACTGAATCTCACTCTTTCCCTAGTCCCATTTCAGGTTTTAAAATTCATTTTTTATTACAAATATTGCGGATACTGAAGAACGAACAGGCAAAGAGATAGTTTACACACTCACACAGGCACACTATTTCATAAATGTCTTATTTTCATCTTCTTCTCTGAAAAAAAAACCCCAAAAAAACGAAGAACCGAAAAATTTCCAACTAAGTGCTGTCTTGCACCAATTTATAGTATCATATTTAATGCTAAGACAAGATTTTCTTGACCCTTCTTTTTTAATGAGAAAAAGTAAGGTACGGAATGCTCACTAGAGGCTGAAAAAAAGCAAATGAAGCTCCATCGATTTCACTGTCAATACAGGACAGAGAGGTAGAGAGAAGTGCTAGAAATATCAAACGGGAAGTCGGAATGTTGTTAAGCCCTTTGAAAGGACCTAGCGGGAAATAACCCTCATCTGCTTGTTGTCCCTTAACGAGGGATGCTTTTTACTGAGAGCTCATTAAGTGAGAGGGAGGAAATAAGGGTGGGACGTACGGTAGAGGATTATAGAGAAAAAGAGGGATGAGTAATGGCTGAAGGAGAGGAACGTCAAAAAGAAAAGAAAAAAAATATGGTGCAGACATCACGAAACTTACCCTAGCCTCATATTTTCAGTGAGATTCAGTTCCATTTGTTAGGGGGGAAAAGAAAGGTGAGATTGCATGGGTTTCGACCAACATAGAGGTAATATACTTACTTTTTGAAAGTAATAAATACATCATTAATAACAAGTAAGTATAGAACAGAGATATATTTTTCTAAAAAATTCACATAGAAGCGGTTTTCTTAAGTGAATCCGCAGAATATATCATTAAATATTTATTACATCCAGCCTTATCGAATATATTTTCAATAATAACAAAACTTAGGAATATTTGAGTTTTAGTGGTACTATTGTAAAAAAAACAAAAAAAACAAAAAAAACATTAAAATATATGAAACCAATTTCACACTCAACTCCGAATGCCTATGAATAGAAACTAACTATAAATGAATTTATGAAAAATCACTTAGTTTTTGGAAATTAAGTTAAATTAAACCCCTGTGGCTCAAGAAACATTCTCGATCGAGTAGCGGGTTTCAGAAGGAGCCGGTGCAATTTAACTTAATAACAGATCATTTTTTTCTGTAACTATTGCAATGCTAAAGGTTGGATATCATTTCGTTTAAATACAAAAATCTGGAAAATCAAAGCCCGATATTACTTTTGAGCCCCCAAATAAAATAAGTTAATAATTTCAATCGTTTAGGAAGCTAAAAAAAAAAAAAAATCTACCTCGGCCGGGGATCGAATCCGGATCCCACACTATCCAGGCGCGCGCGCTAACCAATATTTTTTTTTAGCTCCTGTACAATTGAAATTAATAATGAAATGTGGGATTACTTTACCACAATTATCATCATGATTTAAAATAAGTAAAATTCAAAAGTTTACAAGAAATATAAATAAATACTGATTTTAACAGTACATTATATACCAATGAAAATAATGGATTACGAGAAATAAACAATCTTGTGTATCTTTGAAATTTTCTCTTATTTCTTTTGGGATAATTATATCTCTGCTACATGTCACATTTCATAGCATTTATGAAAATAATTGCAATTTATTTGTGAATACAGGTAAAATCTCACTGATATCAATATGATTTTCTTTTCAATACTTAACTTAATATTCTTAAATGAGGATAATGTAATGTGAGTGAAGGTGAAAGAAAGAGTGGGAGAGAGAGAGAGTGAGAGATAAACAGTGCTGTAATAATTACAACTGCAATTTATATTGCTATCAAATGTATGTCCCAACGGATCATCTAAGTATAATATAAGAACTAAGGGAATAAGATGTGCTTGCCAAGTCTTCAAACCCATTTTTATTGGAACTTTCTAGACAAGGAATTTTGCTACCATGAAACAGAAACTGTAATTCATTCATACATATTTTTTTCCCAGCAAGAATAGAGATAGAGATAGAGAGAAAAGAGAGAGAGAGAGAGAGAGAGAGAGAGAGAGAGATATTTATAGATAAATAGATAGAGAGAGGAAGAGAGAGAGAGAGAGAGAGAGCGAGCGAGAGTGAGGGAGGGAGAGAGAGAGAGAGAGAGAGAGAGAGAGAGAGAGAGAGAGAGAGAGAATAAGTTTTAGTGACCCAAATTTGGTTTTAATGAACCAAAGGTGGTTAGAGGAGCCGAATGCACTAAGGTTTTCTCGGAAATTGGATACAAATTGGTCTCTTCAAAGGAATCCCGATGATCCTTACCTAATGCATATGAAACTGTTATAGTTAAGTATTTCTGAGCTTTTCACTGTCAATGCAAATGACAAATGAAAAGATATATTCGGCGCACTACTCATCCTCAGGGGAAATTGGCATATACTGGCGACTTGGTACATTTAGCTAAGGAACTAATATATGGTCATATCAAGTATATACTATTTGTGGAACAGAAATACATAATAAGAAACAAATGCAAGTAGTTCCTCAATCAATTCACTTTCGGATTTTATTTCACTGAAATCTGAAGAAAATTATCGATAGCACCAAATAGATTGAACAGCGCAAATAATAGTATTCTTTCAGAAATAAGTACAATTCAAAATCCAATGATAAAAATATGTATTTCTGTCCGGAAAATATCAAGTTCCATGGAATTGAAAATTAGAATGGAGTGGGAATTTATTTCAACTAAAAGAAAAAGAATCACTTGAAACAGTGATTTATAAAAATCTATGTAAACAGGAGAATAAATAAAACCATAAAATATCACCAGAAAAACAAAATAAATAAATAAAACCACAAATAATATTACATTTTCGGAGAAACAATTCGTCCTTCGTTAGAAAATATATATTTCAAGAGTTAATTTCTTCTCTCTGACGAAGAGCGACTTGTTTCTTCGAAAATGTAATATCATTTGTTGTATTTTACAATATTATTGGTGCATTGCATTTTTTTTTTTTTTTTTATAATTATATCTGTGATAGAAAAACAATTTAGGATTATATATTGATGCGTTACGTATTAGTTCACTTTTAAATTTAAAATGTACGAAAGATATTAAACTAAGATAACTAAAATTAGATGATTTTAGTTGGGGTTCGGTCAAGGTAGATCCAAAAAAATACAAATTTAAAAATGTATTTATTTAAAGGATTATCTGCCAACGTTTCGGCTTACATTGCAAGCCATCTTCAGGGCTATGATAGATAATACTTTAAAAAAATACATTTTTTAAATTTGTATTTTTTTGGATCTACCTTAACCGAACCCCAACAAAAATCATCTAATAATAATATCTACGATAAAAAAAACTCTCCTTTTAAAATAAATATATAATATCCAGTAAATAAGAGCAGGCAGGCCTGGAACTAGCGGCTAGCATATGTAAGGAAATTCGNGAGAGAGAGAGAGAGAGAGAGAGAGTTATGAGGGGCTATATCGGCTGAGTAAATACGATGTGTATTTGGGAGGGAACTAATAGAGCGAGCGCCCCATCCAGTAGAGCCCATTAGACAGCCTATGCATGGTCCTCTACGTTTGTTTACTGCCGACGGCACCATAATCAGCTGAGGGACACTATGAACCGTTCCCCACTCGCTATACTCGTAGCTCCTCGACAAAGGCTATGACAGCCGATACTTAATTATTTTCAAGTTTCACAAGAGTATAATAAACTAAACTTATTTTTCAGGTGAAATCTAGTCTTCACAGCTGATGGAGACAAGTAATAAAAAACAACAGACTTGATTATTCCAAACCAAAATGAAAATGAGTCACGAGAAGAAAAGACTTACTCTGGTACAACTTGGGCAGATGCTGAAGACGACTCTTGGAACTGGCGAAGCCATCTATCTTCCTGCTTACATTTTTATTTTGATATTTATGTCCTTAATTTTATAACATTTACGTCGCATGTAATATCGCAATAATACTACACGACACACAAATCGTAAAATTAGATAAACGCATACAGTTTTTCACTTTGATATTCCAGTAAAAATTACCTCTCTCTCTAAATGGCTGATGTGAGGAATTCGAATTCATCAAACAGAAGAACAAAAAATAGACATAGAATTATTTTCACTCTTTTAATTATAACATTTCAAACATATTCTCTTAAACCCAGTATTTGACATACTAGGAAAAAAAATGTTTTTAAAATATACTTTAACCTAACCTGTGTAAGATCCGTAAATAGCCGAAGAAACTTTTCTTCCTACAAATAGTACCAATGTAAAATGATTGATTTTTTAAATGTAAATTTATAAAAAAGATAATTTAATGAGAGAAAACTAGCAGTTATAAAAATAGATAAAAAATCGCTGTTATTTTACGTTACTCACTATACATATGTAAATTCATAAGTACACGATATTAGGGAAAAAATAATAAAAGAAAATTAAAAACTTTTTTTTTTTTTTAATGGCGTGTCAACCTTTGGTCATTAACGTCAGGGAGATATTTTTAGAAGCGGGAAGATATTTTCAAGAAGAAGAATTTCTTAGCAATAGGTCATAGTGAGTTATAATGTATTGTTAATGCGAATAGTTATTATATGGATAGTAATTTCTTTGTACTAGAAAACAATTAAATTTATAAGAAAAAAAATTGAGAGAAAATGGAAAGTAAGCATAATACTGAAAATACTTCTAGATATGTTTAATAGCCTGCCCTCTTTCAGAATGCTCATGACTTTATCGTCAACCAATAGAATTTCGTCTAGAGTCCCATTTAAGTTATATATTTTCCTCGTTTCTTTATATTTTAGGCACTCTGTAAAGATATGTTTGATGGTAAGAAGTAGTCCACAGACCTCTCTTGTAATCATTAAAAACTCTGATCACAAGAGAATCATTCCCTCACAAGATGAATATAAATTGCCTATTATAAAATAAGATAAAAAAAATAGAAAAGCTAGCTTATGTTTAGTTTTTACCACTTATAGGCAAACGCCCATCCATATTAGTACGTGCAGAAAATAGTAAGGGGAAACGTGAAAATGGAGGGTTTATATTCTTACAGAGCTCAGCACAATTTTATCAATAGCGGTATGGGGGGTCTTCAAAGCCATAAATTTGGAAGGAGGCAGTCGGCCTCTGGTCAGAGCGGGGCAGGGAAGGGCGAACTGCTGGTGAGGTAGGATTCCCTCAGCCAGAAGGAGGGGAGCCCTTTTAATTCCCTACGTCGAGGTAGGTTTTCTTCAAGGCTGGGCTCGAGATGGATCGCAGCGGCTTAAGTCCTAGCGCAAACCCTCGCCAGACCTACAGCTCTCCCGACAGATATTCCCCTACAGAGTTCCCTGACTACATGGGAGAAGGAGTTGAAAAATACTAGCAATCAATGGCTTCATTTTCTTAGAGCAAATATACTTAAAAGAAAAAGAGAAAAGAAAGTTTATTGAGAGAAAACAATGAAAAAATATTTTAAATAAAGAATTGAATTATTTTACACCCTCCAGCAGAACTTCATAGGCCGGCAGACGCATAAGATCTAGGGATATATATGTATATTATATGTATATTAGTAGAGCTATTCACATGGAAACAAATCAGTACATTTATGAATTATTAGCTTATTTCCAATTCTCACATATCTCTCTTTCCTTCTCCCTCTTCTCTCTCTCTCTCTCTCTCTCTCTCTCTCTATATATATATANACTAAAAGTGTCTACATATATACATACAAACACACATACACATATATACACGTGCTATTTTCATATTTTCATTAATCTACCATAATATATCCCATTAGTTTGTGTGTAATTAAAAACTGAATACAATTCAAAAATACTGTCTGATCATGCACGATTAAAGTATAGTATAATTTTTTAAACCATCATATTCGTAAATTAAAATATCTTGAAGAATAACATTTTGTTTATTTACAATGTATTAAAAATTAATTATTTATTTGTTTACAATGTAATAAAACAAGTAATGAAAATAATGATAAAGTAACACGAGGAGACAAAGTATCCAGTGACACTATTCTTAAAGAGCACAATAATTGTATATTTTTGTCAAACGCTAAATAAAATTTCTAGAAAAACGAGATGATTGGGTGACTTTAGGTTGAACTCAAAGCACAATTTATTAAATTTTTATAGTAGATTGCGAAGAAGTAAAACAAGAGCGAGATAAAACAAATAATAGTGAAATATTACTATTTCCTTTTGAAATTTGTTCATTCTTATATCAAATCATATTTAAGGGATCAGAATTACTTTCTGTTATTGTAGTTCAAATAAGCAATTACATTAAAATTATTTTCCATGGGGCGAAAATTCTGAATTGCTGAAAGTCACAAGGTCCTTATCGTGGCCATTTTTTATTACAATAATATTTTATTTCCAAGTACTTCAAATATCATTCAGTTGCTTGAGAAAGAAATTATACTTATAAAACAGAAATAAAAGTAAAATTATTTACATTTGTGAAATTAGGAAAATGAAGTTAGAAAAACCGAAGTTAACATATATGCAACAAGTTCGATGTGGATCAACCGGGGTTCATCCTCGCCGAATAAATAGCGTCAATTTTTATAAAATATGATGAAGCACACAATCCAGAAAAATTTGTAGGGAAAAAAAGTAGTTATTTGCTGAAATGTTTATTTTCTAAAATTTAGCTTCTTTTTTATAACGACAAATGTTCCTGATAAAAAACATTCTATTAGAAAATCATACGAACATATATGAGCATAAATGTAACATATATATGTTGGGACCAAACGACAGCTCCGAAAGGGAAACTTGAACCAGAGGGCGCTGGCGGTGAGACATACAGACGGACTCGCTACTGGAAGGCCGTCCTCTATCGATCCCCCACCCTCTACTTATCTAGGTCGGTGGTGCCCTGGCTCCCCCTCCCACAATCTCTCACTCTCACTCTCCCTCACTCACTCTCCTCCCTCCCTCCCCGTTTCCCTCTTCCTATCTCTCTTCTTTACTTTCTCTAGCACACTCACACACTCCCAAACATCCTATGCTCTTTTCACCAGACAGAGATTCTGATATCTGAGCTGACTTCTTCACTGGGATAGTAAAAACGAAGCCAAAATAAATAGGAGGCTTTCAAATAACAAAGCATACTGCATACATAAAATAGCAAGTACAAAAATGTGGCAATAATGAGGCGCAGTTTTTTTAATTGACTAAATATTGATTTATTTTTTAATGAATGAACTTTTCCACAGATGCAAAAGATTTTTTTCATGAATGAAATTCATCGGTAAGATCTAGTAAAAGAACTATAATTCGATACATTGGTAAAGGATACGGTAGTGTATACACCCATGAAAAGGAGCGCATTAGATTCCAATGTCTCGCATGAGTACTGGTCAGACTTTCCAGCAAGTATTTGCCACGGAAGGCAGAGGGAAAATGTACAAAAATAAATGATTAACTACAGTGAGATAAAACAATATTTTATGAAGCAAGAGTAAAACTGGATTTTGCTACACACTTCTCTGCAAGATTTAGAAACACACTAATCTTTGGGTTACAGTAAAAAGAAATCGAGGGAAGTCCGACAGGTGAAGCTATTCTTTTTATAATACTGAGGCCATGAATAAATAAGCAAACTCAGTTATTAACACCCCTTTCTGGCGAATTAAACGGAATAATGGATCATTGAGAGTATTCCAAAAAAACTATCTTCAAATAGAAAATGCCTAGGTTGCTAGGTATAGGTATGAAGTTCATCACCCAAAAATTCAATATATATATATATATATAGACACACACATATACATATGAATTTTTCTCCCCCAAATTTAATATTTATTCCTAGTTGCGTATGATCACTTTCTTATATATATATATATGGTAGAAAGAGTTAAACTAGTATAGGGAGGGATGTGTAAGACTTTCCTAGTTACCTATTGCTGGCAGTTAATAAGATATGGTGGGGATAGGGGATGACACGTGCACTGTCATGTGACATGTGCACTCTCTCTCGCCTTCAACAGTAAATCTGAAGACGTATCAGGAATTTGTTCAATAACTTTAACTTTAACTTTAACGTCTTTAAATAGGTCAGAATGACTGAGCATATCCTTTGAGAGAAGGGGATGTGATTTAGAACTGGTTATAATTATAACAATAATAACTATTATGATCGTAGTATAACAGTCCCCAGACACAGTTTACTTTATTAATTAACATTAAGAAATTTTTTCATTACCTTTCCATAGCCCTTTTGAAAAGTTTATATTAAATAATTTAATAAGAATGGAGCTTCAGTATTCCGTGAAAAACACAAGAATGTCATAGGAAAGATATGTCACTAGCATCACTACGATATTTCACTGAAATTCCCATTTTTGTTTTTTAGTGAGAAAAATGTGACGTTTTGAGTAATTTATTTTAGCTTATCTTAAGGCCTGTTGAATGGGATGGCGACCTGTAGATAGCCTCACTCCCCATGACATTAAGTATTTCTAAGGGGGGCTAATGATTTTTTTAAGAATAACAAAATAAAAAAACTGTATTTTGTTATAAATATTAAATTAATTACTGATTGCAAGGTTGAATTTCCTATTTGTCAATACTTAACACAATAAGTTATTTTTTATAAACTTTATATGTAAGAGTCCTGATTTGTACACTATACTAATCTTGATGAAATATAATATAATTAGCTAATTCAAGGGCTCATAAAGTCTATTTTCTATAAATTAGACGATAATTTAATAAATGAAAACTGAAGTAAAATCTACATAGCTGTTTCACAATCACCAACATAGAACTTTAAATAAGGTTTTTTTTGGATAATGTAAATTAAACTAATACCCACTAAAAGTGTCTACAACATTTACCCCTAAAGAATGAATGGCTAAGAAAAGGAATGGAAATATTAATAAAATCAATAAGAAGGAGGTAAAGTAAGATCTAATAAAGAGGCAGAGGCGGAAGGCGGGGTGCGGTGGGTTCCTTTGATAAGGGTAGGTCTGATATAAATTCAGTGGGCGGGATGTTTGTGCTCGGTTAGTAAATAAAAGTTACTCCAGGGGGTGGGGGGAGACAGCGGTATGCGAGGACCGAACATCTTCATATGAATGGTAGGGGCCTTCTCGATCACAAGTGAATAGCACTCCCCTCCAGCCATTTTGTTCCTTTTCACGCTTTATTTTTATCTCTGCCGCACTTTCTGAGTGTCCCCTCCCGCCGAATGAGAGAGAGTGAACGACAGAACACGAGGAGAAGGGCGATGGATAGAACGACGGAGGAATAAATAATAATACAACTGATTGAACGAGTTTCAATGGGAAACGTCAGTTACCCAGAGTCGTATTAGTTTAGATATATCGTATAAATAACCTCTTATGAACCCTTATAAAGGGGTTGCTAAACATAGCAACGAGTACTTTATTACTTACGTTATTGGTTATCAATTGTAGTGTAGTATTCCCGTGGCTTAGGACTGATTACATTACATCCGAGATAATTTAAAGCTCCAAAGAGATATTCCAAAGACATAAGGATATTTACTACGTAACACTGAAATTGTTGTTAAGAACAAGAGTTTCAAAGTAGTCATCATATAATACATTATAATCAATTATAACTGTAGTTCATTTATATCTATTTAAGTATAAATATAGAATTTATGTTAAATTTATCTGATACATTTATAAGGCTTAAGCAGAGCGTTATCAGAAGCTCCCAAACTCTGAGATTAGAATAGCCTGGAAGGATTATCCAATAACGAGTACTCTGGTACGCTCGGAATCCTCAAAGATACTCCAAAAAAAGCTAGTTTATTCCGAGATGGCCAGGTTTCAGGATCTAAGAATCTGATGGCGTTCAGGGAGCAAGGAATACAATACAATAAGATTTCCATTATTTCGTCGAAGAATAAAAAGAAATTAGGGTATAATAATACTCTTGAATAAATCTAAGAAAATTTAATTTATAATACGATGAGAACAATGAACGAAAAATTTTGAAGTAAAGTTTGATCTGAGACAGGGCAAGACGGTAGAGTAAGGGAGCCCTCAAACATCGTAAATACATACGTAAAGAAATTTTATATAACTACATAAGTAATTACAGCAATACTAGTAGTATAATTTAAAATTACAATTAATTTTAGTAGAATTATACCTTACTTCTATTATGATCTTTCAATTTTCGTAGTAAATTAATAAAAACGAATTCATTACGATTAGGAATTTTGTTCTCCGCCGTAACTTACCTTTTCTTCGTTAAATTTAAACCAAAATTTAATTATTTTAAGAATTTGAAACAAAAAGACTAAATACCAAATTTTAAAAATACAAATGTCGCCACACTTTAGAAATTACATTCCCAAAAATCTTTCGCAATTACTTTAATTACTTTCGTAGTCCACTCATTTTTTCATCAATAAATAAATTTTGGGAAATCATTTTTTTTTAAAGGTAATATTTATTTTTATTTTATCATTCTTTTTTAAGATTACTAAAAAATAATCTGTCCTAAATTGATTTTCAATATAAAAATGATCAAATAGAGCTGTTTCCTTACAAACAATTTCATTGAAAACTTTTGACCATTTATTTAACATTAGTAAAACAGTGGTAGGTTGTTCACAGACTATATTTAACATAACATTAAATGAAAAACAATATAAATTATTTTTTATTAACCTCTAGTGTTATTTAGTTGGTTTATTAGATCATAAATCCAATTCTAACGAAACGTTTCGTAAACCAACATTCTCTATTGAATTGTTCAAGTCCTCTTGATATCTTCTGTATTTAGCCAACTAGAAATATTTTCATAATTGATGTTGCTTTGAATTAATACAATTTTGGAAGATAAAATTCTGAAAATTTCGAGATCAGAAAATTATTTTACGAGCCATATTTTATTAGTATTCATCATTCTTCACTATTGTTAAAATACGAGAAGGGAATATAACAGTTGGTTAATTTGTATTGGATGCCTTCCATAACTGAGCGGGTCTCGTCGAGAAGATTAGAGAGAGGAGACATAAATTCGACTGGTACTATTTAGAGTTAGGTTCGTGAGAAGATGAGAGACAAACACGAAGAGGAGGAGTAACCCGAGCCAAGCACCGGTAGTAATTTGATGTGGTACGACTTCTCCATCATCTCAGTGTGCCAGGCAGAAGGCAGGCTCCGAAATGGTAAACAGCAAAATGGCCTTTCTCAGGTGACCGTACGTGGAACGACAACACTGCAGAATGAACGTGCTCTACATATGGTATAGAAAAATGTACATTTTAATAAGAACTTAAGAAGAGAATACAATTTTATCGGAAATAATCGGTTCCAAATTTACATAAAAGTTTTATTTCGCACCGAATTATCAGCAGTTCATCCGCCTTAGAGTAACAACGAAAGTAATTGGCTATAACGAAACTATCGAAAGATTCTTCAATCGATAAAAATCACTATTAACTAAATCTAGGTCTCTTGCGCTATAGATTCAAACTGCTTCAAATTCTTTGAATAACTACGCCAAATCCTTGCTATTTATGTTCTAAAAGAAAGTAGATTTTTTCATGCTGGAAGTAATATTTTCAGATCAGGGTAATGGAAAACGGTAGATCACCCAAACTGAGTCAAACAAGAGTTCTACACTGAGTACGTTTCTCTGCAATCTTAATGCCAACGACCTACCTGGACCATTCTCTCAGAAGTGGAAAGGGGATGAGAAGGATCCGATGACCAGTTTCAATACTTCTGAATAAGTGAATATTAAAACCAACTAACTTATTCCCAAATAAGGTGTCTGAGTATGATAATAAATAAATAAATTTTCCGAATACCAAATAATTACCAAACTTCAACAAATAAACACACAACATTCCAAGCTGTCTTACGGTCAAACTCTAGTGATACAAACATACAAGTAATATTCGCCAAGTAATACTTGCCAAATAATGTGTTCTCGGCTGTACTTTAAAGAAGAATAAGAGAATAGGTATGGGGCGCCGGGATAGCTCAGAGGATCCGTACGGGTCTCGCAATCCTGACGCCGCGGGTTCAAATCCCGCCCAGGTCAATCTTTTTTTTATAATATAGAAGGTTGTCCTGAGCCATGGGTGTTTAAAATGGGGTGGCAACCTGTAGATAGCCCCTCCCTCCAATGACCCTAAGTGGTTGCAAGGGAGACTAACACAGCAAAAAAAAAAAAAAAAGAAAAAAAAAAAAGAGAATAGGTCTTAGAATAAGAAGAAGTCCTTCCAATGGCTTTTAGAGACTCTCAGATCAGCCTGGGTCCACTCAAACTGTGAAACGAGACTCTCGAAGCGAAACTTCTGGGCAAAGGACGTCATAAAGCAAAACTCTCAGTGATAGGATCTTCTTGGGAAACAGGAAGGCTAAAGAAGGACGAGACCCAGCCTGACTCACTCAGAGAATATTTTAGATTTTAATATCATTTTTATTAATAACATTAAAATGTTGTTATAGATGCAAAAATGAAACTTTGCATTAATTCAAGTAAAAATTTTCGTTATTCTTGTAAAATAAAAGTGATCGAATTTATGGTTTCTAAGCAAACATAATATATTTGCAGTTTAAATATAAAAACTTATTAAATTAAAAAGTAAAATTGCGAAATCATTAACTAAATTACTTTGGCAGATCAAAATTAACGACGTTATTTTCATCTTATTTTATTTATCTACAAACTTTGCGCTTGAAATTAAATTTTTTGTTTCTCTGTCGAGTTTCAATTAAAACCCAATTTAAAGAACTACATAATATTTAAAGTTCAGAAAGAATACTAGTTAAAAAGATTAAATAAATAGTAAACAAATAAAAATGGTGGAAACTTTTTATACCAATCATTTATTAAAATTGTTACAGCTTTAAAATGTCTATTAACTAAGCTATGCCTTTATTTACAACAAAGTTTTAACTACTTCTCCTGAGTTCCTTCGAGTAAAGGTTTACTAACAAGCAAAGTTTCTGAAGAATTAGCGAAATATATGACAAGCACACGTTACCAAAGCAGATACAACTAGAAATCATTTTTCTAACATAAATTAAGGGTAGTTATTTTTTTAAATCTTTTATGAGGGAGGAGAAAGGCTAGTACTTTTTCAATTTAACATCACAGATGTAAGCTGCAACAGTAAAATTTAACTCTGGCTTTAACGTACGGATGATAAAATAAGGTAGATGTATTCCTCACGAATAAATCCGCTTGCGAGAAATACTGAATATGTATACAAGGAATACATTCTTCGACTCCTTCCCCGAATCCGGGAATTATAAGCAGCTTTTTACCTAATAAGAGAAATTCCAGACAAATATTTGTATTCCGGAGAGATCCACCTTATGAGAGAGTAGCAGCTGATAAAATCGTGGCTTGCGAGGCGTGATCCGGTTCGGCGGGCTGAGGCCCGTATGGCAACAATGGGCTCACGTATGTTGGGGTTGGGGAAATCTGTTTAGAGGGATAGAGGGCGCGAGGCTGGATGGGAACGGCTAATGGGATGGCGGGGAGGGGAGAAAGAAAAGGGGAGATTGCGGGAAGGGAAGAGAGAGGAGGGGAATTAAGAAGGGGGTCGTTCACGAGTCGGTCTTGGGAGGAACGGGAGAAGCTGGCAGGGATAGGGTGTGGGTTTATGTGTATGTATTCTCTACACTGCATTGATTATAACTACATAACAATTATATAATGACAATAACCTACTTTTCAAACAAATAATTGAACAGTAATAACATTTTATAGAAAATAAAATATGTCTTTTGCTCTAAGAGTTTTAGGAGTAAGTATAAATATTCGGCATTTCACTGAAGATAACCAAATGAGTAAATATAACGAGAGTAATATATATTGCACAAGTACAAAAATAAAAGTATTATTTAAGGGATTCAAAAGAGGCTTTGTGTCTGAGAGAGAGAGAGAGAGAGAGAGAGAGAGAGAGAGAGAGAGAGAGAGAGAGAGAGA
>KZ807588.1:295535-312856 GCA_000696205.2 Oncopeltus fasciatus
TGCGTAAGTGTAGGGGGGGGGGGGCTGTGAGATTAGGGCGAATGGAAGAACGTTGCACGGATGCAAGGAAAGAGCACAAGATACAGAACCTATACATAATAAAGCGATAGGTGGGGAAAAGTTACACAGTTCTCCCATTTAGATGTGAGGGAGGTTTCGGTAGGAGGGATGGAGGGGGCGGACAATAGGAGGAGGGATTAGGAGAGGCAGGCCTCCTCGAGCTCTTGTGGAGACAATGCCGGGCTGAAGTGGTCTGCTCCATGGTGTCCTGCTGGTGACAGCCCTACTGCGTCGGCACAAGTCAGCAACGAACGCTCTATCACACAGCGGATTTCCCACTGGAGGGGGCAGAAAATTCCCCGCCCGGGACATTCTCAGGGGAGGAACTGAGATAACATCCACCCCCCTATATTTAAAAATATTTGTGCTAAAAAATGTCTCCAACTTTTCCCTCACAAAAAAATTTTTTTTCGACCCGTATATTACGTAAATTAACATTTACGCGTGCATTGGTATATCTTCTCTTATAGTGGAGTTCAAATTTTTGGTGAATCCCGAAGAAGTATAAGTTATTGAACAATTAATGAGAGGGAATAGAATAAAAAATCTATCTGTCCCAGTCAGGAATCGAACCTGGATCCCCTGCTATCCGGGCGGGTGCATTTACCAATTGTGCTACCAGGACGCGCTAGATGTCTCATTCAATTCCCTCTACACTAGCGAGAGGCTAACCCACGAGAAAGGCGAGAACTTCGTCTTACACTCGAAGGAGCTGACATTGTCAAGCCATTTGTCGACTCTCATCATTTACTTTATTTAATTTTTTCTTTATAAATAGTTTATTTGGTTGTGGTATTTTATCCCACGTAAATTTTAAACAATTAATGAGAGGGAATAAAATAAAAAATCTATCTGTCCAAGCCAGGAAACGAACCTGGATCCCCTGCTATCCGGGCCGGTGCATTTACCAATTGTGCTACCAGGACGCGCTAGATGTCTCATTCAATTCCCTCTACACTAGCGAGAGGCTAACCCATCCAGGTTCGATTCCTGGCTGGGACAGATAGATTTCACAACCAAATAAACTATTTATATAGGTAATTGAGTTTCTACTCATGACCTTCATATTTTTTTCTCCCATCCTTCCTACAGATACCAAAAATATACATATATGTGTGTGTGTGTGTGTGCGTGGGTGGGCGGGCGTGTGTGAGCGCCTTTTCTTAATGAAATTTGACAAGCTAGTTTTACACGTAAAACAAAAAGTTTAGTTAGCTATTGTGCGACAAATAAGAGGAGATGACCTCAAATGTATGAGAATAGTTATATAGTTAAGAGTTATGAAATTCAAAAAAAAAAAAAAAAAATTATTAGTAAAAGAAATACAAGACGTGAAAATTTTTAAATACAAAAAGTTATCAACTCTGATGTTGTGAAATTCATATGGTTTACAAAGCTCCCACATGACAGCGTTTTTTTTAAAAATAGTTATACTGAATCCGAAATTTTTTGAGATGTTTTGTGTGCTATGAGCTTCAGCTATGATTGAACTCATCAATCTTGTGACATTTATGAGTTCACAGATGGCTGAAAATGAATGTATTAAAGAAATAATTAATTGAAAATCATTAATGTCTCAAAAGTTTGAAGAAAAAAAAATTATATTTATTTTATTTTTAAAGGAATAATTTAATAATGAGGCAAATAAAGAGTTATATAATTTTTAACATTTAAGTTCAATGGATTTTTGCGAGTGGCAGATTATGATATATGATTAGATGGATGATTAATGAATATTTAAAAATGTAAAAAGGTGGACTTTCACTTCCTGGCCAGTCTTGAGTCAACCTTAGTGACATCTTTTATACTTATTCTACTTTTCAACTACTGAGATAAAATCAGTAATTTTTTTTAATATAACAGTCCATACACAAGGAAATCTCTGTAATTTTCACAGCTTTCTAAATTGCGAATTTATATATCAGAAAAAGAAGTGATTACATGAACATCTATCTATTAAACCTAACATATTTAACGATTTACAAAAAAAAAAAAAAAAAAAAAAAAAAAACTACAAAGAATACAAACTAAGGCGTTACTGCTCTTTGAAAGATATTTATGGATTGTACGAGCAATAGACATATGAAAAGCGTATTACACATTAACCATATGTATTCCTACATGATGAAGGGAAGTAAGTAAGAAAGAAAGGTTGATGAAAACCCAACAAACAACAACAGTAATTAATGGCTAATAGAATTTTTAACTAGGGGTCCAGAAAGGTAGGGGCAGAAACCCCTGGGACCAGGGCGAAAGGACATCATAAAAAAGACATGCATAAAAAGAAGTCAGATGAGGTGTACAGAGCCGACTAATAAGAGCTCTGAATCCCGGCTGGTCCTCGAGGGATTCAGGTAAAAAGGCTCTGAATATTAAAGACATGGGGGGATCAGCTGATTCTGTACATGCAACCCAGGCAAGTCAACTGGCCACATCCTTGCAGAAACTCACACTCATGAGGACTTCCGCAAGCGTATACTACATTTTTTTTTTGTTTTTGCAAAATCAGAGGACATAACAACTATTAACGGAGTAATATAATACCTCCACGGAAATTAGACATTAAAATACATAACCGAAAAATTAAATTAAAATTGAAAATACTGCCAACGATTGAACATCGAACTTTATCATAAGATGATTTTAGTTGGGGTTCGGTCAAGGTTGAACAAAAAAAAAAATTCTATTTAACAAAAGTGTATTTTTTAAAATGATTATCTGCCAAAGTATCGGCTTACATTGTAAGCCATCTTCAGGGCTATCATGAAGACGAGAGATGACGTCCTGTCCCTAAGTTCATATTTCCATGACTGGCCGTCATGACTCAGTCATAAAAATGTGAACTTAGGGACAGGACGTCCTTTCTCAATTTCATGATAGGCAGCGTTGAAGATGGCTTACAATGCAAGCCGAAACGATGCACCAAAAAATAAAATAAAAGACCATGTAAACACTATAATGAGTAAAGCGATTACATAATGTGCATGAAAATCTATATTCGATTTCATTCCAACAATGATCGAAAGTACGATACACTGCTCCTTGCTAGAAAACAAAACTCATGAATAATTTGCGTAAGTGTATGTGTACAGAGGTTTAAAGTCCGTCACGGAAGAAACAGTGTAATCAAGGCAGATTTCCTTTGNTATATATAAGTAAATTTAATTTACAATCCAGGGAAAACAAAGAGTGTAATATTTATGATAAAGATGGCAGGAAAGGTGAGTCTATAACAGCCCTCAAGTCTCCCAGTTATATTCATGAATTTCTTCCTTAATAAGCGCTTTTCGCAAAAATGTTAAAGGACATAAGGGATATAAAATATTTTACCGCTAATATGACCTATTACATTTTTCTTTACTTAAATACAATATAATAATAATAAGAGAATAATTAAAATTTATGAGTAGATGTTTTTTGTTGTGGTTATTTCAAAGTTAATTCAAAAAAACAATTTTGAAAAAATGTGTATTTTTATTATATGCAACCTGTTTCGGCTTACATTGTAATTCATCATCAGGGCTTTCATGATGGTGAGAGGGGACGTGGTGCCACCTGGATCAAATGTTCATGACACGAACCCCAACTAAAAACATTTACTAATAATCTCTACGGTCAAAAACTCTTCGTTTGAAATTGTAACTTACGGTCTCCCTGTAAACCCCTTCCTTCTTCCTCGTCCAATTTCAACCAAAATGATTTCCTACGAGGGTAGAACCCCTACTGGTCTTCCTCTAACCATTACCCCTCCTCATGACCGATTTTGGATTCGTTATTTTAAAAATTGTGGAAGCTAGGAAGCGTGTATATATAAATATATATATGAAGATCAGCTAAAATGTTTCCAAATCGCGACATACCAATTGAAGTAGCTTGATTTCTTTCTAAGAGATCTTTAAATTTTTATATAAAATTATTCAAAATTTCCGTCCCATTATATGCTTTGTTATAAAATGTTTCAACATGTTATATTGTTTATTTTCAACAATAAATATCCATAAATAGCTACATTCGCCTAGGTTAAACCTGTAAAACGTTTCAGGAATACTTTAATACTTAAAATTATTAAAATTTAATCCTTAAAATTACACCCGCGGGTGTAAACGTACTTATAATAAAAAATTATAGGTAATTTTATCATTAAATTTTTAAATGGACGGGTATAAAAAAACCAGTATAAAAATAAGCGGTATGTTATATGGGGAAGTCCTGCGGTTTAATTGTAGTACAGCGGAAGCGCTCCTGTCAAACGTCCCAGAGTCCGGTTTATTGATCACAGGCTTCATTTGGGCAGGCTCTTATCAGATATATCTCTTATCAGGCCGCCCTCCACGCCTGACAACCCCTCCCCACCACCCCCAACTGGCACAGCTTCCACACATATGTTCTACAGTAATTCCACATAATGAAATCCACCGCCTCGTCGATGGGAAATTAAATTGGTGACTGGTCAGCCATAATAACACAGCTGATCAGTCTACCATAATACCATAATAATCAACTCATCTTGTAATACTCAAATAGAAAAGAAAACACACATATATCGTTGATAAAATCAAATGTTATTCTTGTTTACTAATAGGTTTCTTATAATTACACATTATTAATAGAATTCTACATTTTTAATTAAATAATATGCGAGAATATATTATTTAATTTACTCATAAAAATTTGGTTATATACTGGCTATGCTAAATCATACTTTTCTTTTCTTATTAAAAATAAATCCTCAATAAGCTTTTTTTGGCATAATTATAATTATAAACAATTAACGCGAGGGATAGAAAAAAAAATCTATCTGTCCCAGCTAGGACTCGAACCTGGATCTCCTGCTTTCCTGGCCAGTATGCTACCACTTGCACCACCTTGCATTTTTTATTCTATTCCCTCGCATTAATAGTTTAAAATTTACGTAGGATAATACAACACAACTAAATTAATATTTATAAATAATAATCATAGTTATATATATTCTCTCCCGATTCTATTCTGTGAAATATTTTTCTAATGCCTAATAGAGAAAAAAAAAAATGTAATTTCTCTTTATTTATGTAGCCTGACCTCTAATAGTTAAATTTCAAAGTGAAGTATAATAATTTAACAGTACGTAAATAAAAGCATAGATATAGAGTAAGGTGTTTATTCTTTAAACCTAGCACTCGAGGACCAGAAACACTTCACAAGTTTTATGACTGATATCAAGTTTGTCCTTACAGAGCTTTGTAGAATCAATCAATCACTTTAAGGTACTGCGATAACTGAGACTCCCTAGCAGTTCCGCCCTTAAACTTGATCACTAAAACGATGGTTAATGTATTTACCCCACTCCAAATGAACTAAGAAATAGTTTTGAAATACTGCAAAATTGTTCGATACATTACTTCGTAGCGATACATTCCAATTACAACCTGTATAATATTTTAATTGAAATAAGTGGATGTCAGTCCACAGGACATAAGGGATATAAAATATTTTACCGCTAATATGACCTATTACCTTTTTCTTAACTTAAATAAAATATATATGTATTGTTTACATATCATAAATTTAAAATATTAATTCTAAATTAACCTATTTCCGATTATTCCATATGAAGTCCCCACAATCTGAAAACTTGTGGATTTTTAGCCCCGAGTAGTAGTTCATGAGCGATGGCAGACAGATGTTGAAGATTATACTTTTCAGTTCCCAAAGTTGAAATTCTTATTTTTTTTTATTCCATCATTCTATCATCAACGCCATCTTAACCTCATTGCTCTCGTATCGTGAGCAATCTACTGTTTTGACTCTTTTAGCATTTCTACTCCACCTCTCAACCTCAGTAATCCAGGTCATTCGAGTACGTTCTTGTCCGGAGGACTTTAGGCTCAAATCTTTCAATTTCACTCCTCAGAGTAATTGTTGGAGTCTACATTCCACAGCCGTACAATGGTAATGGCTTCATGAATACACTTTAGATCCTAGGCGAAAGCGCCTTGGTGACCTTTCTGGACATAAGAATGCAGGCTACTGAGATGTAGTCCAGACTACCGCTGACAATTCATTGATCGCCCTCACTAAGTTTTTCATTCAGAGGATTACCATTAGATCCGAGGAATTTTGAATAATATAATTTTGAAGGTAGAACAAGAAATGTAAAATGTTCGTAAATAAAAATTTCCAAACTGATGGATTCGGACATGCCACAGGTGGATTTATGTTGATTTCTCTAATATTATATAATTATGTCCCACTTCATGGCTGACTGACATCCACTTATGTTGGAATTCTGATGCTAAGATTATTTTAGAAGCAGTAACAAACAAGAAAACTGATCATGTAAGAATTATTCTGATGAACTGAATGAAATCAGAATAACTCGAACCGGATGTTTGTAGAGGGCATCAATACGACCTCTCAGATAAAGAGCTAAATCTATTTATCTTATCGTGGTAAAAAAAAAAAAAAATCCCGCGTAAGAAATGTTTTGAAGAGAAATGTCTAGAAACACAACAGCATAAAGTGGATCATTTAGAGTTAAATGCAGAAGCGTAGTTATTTCTGTAAATGAGTTAAGTCTAAAAGGCGCATGAAATTGATAGCGGAGGAACTTAATACAGAAGAGTAAGGCGATAGGGGAAGTAAGGCCACGACCCTTAGTCAAGGGCCTTGCTTCTCATTCTTTATCGAGAACAGATATATCTTTCGCTATTCTTAAAAGTGTCTTTTTGGACTGGAAATGGGATTTTCATAAAAATGTACTGACTCATGGGAATCACCAACAAACAAAAAATATTAAAATTCAAGAGGGAGATGAAAATTAAAAAAAAACTAGTTAACTACAAGCTCAAAAGGAGAGGTTTTTTTGACCGTAGATATTATTCTTAGATGATTTAAGTTGGGGTTCGGTCAAGGTAGAATACAGAATTACCCCACCTTGACCGAACCCCAACTAAAATCATCTAAGAGTTAACTACAAGCTCTGGTTGGACACATCTGCTACTAAACCTTTAACCAACAAAATCTTAGCTAAAAAGCTAGATATAACAAGTTGAATATGCAAGAAACTAACTAATGAAAAGGGATAATTTGAAGATTTAAAAATCTTATTTATTTAAATGTAGTATCTTTCTTTTTCTTTATTATTTTATTTTATTATATCGTTTTTTTTAATTAACTGTAGATATTATATCATTACCATACATCATGAAAATGGAATCTTAATAACACAACATCCTCTCTCGCCTTCATGATAGCCCCGAAGCTGGCTTAGAATGTAAGCCGAAACGTTGGTAGATAATTTAAAAAATACAGATTTTTTTTTAAATTTGTATTTTTTTGGATCTACATTGACCGAACCCCAACAATAAAACATCTAATAGTAATTTATTTAACTTTAATTTTAATGATAAATTTCAAAAGGCATTAGGCTTTCTTAGTGAGTTTAACAAGCTAGAAATGCAGAGAATGGTTTTTCAGTTATAGGTCCGGATGAGCTCTTAAACCAATGGAACACCAGACCCTTTCTGAATCCAATATTAGGAAGGGTGGTTCTACACACTTTCTCATTGGCATTTTGAATTGGGCAATGCCGTTGAGTGAGTTTTTCTTAAGTCTGGCATGTTAGGGAAACAATGAGGAGCTTGTTGATGAGAAGAGCTCAGGAACCAAGAAGGTGCCCACTTAAGCTTGATCGCCAGTCAGAAAAGAAGAGACGCTTAGCTGAGGTGGAACAACATAAGACCTTTTTTGAATCCAATATTAAGAAGGGTTGTTCTACACACTTTCTCATTGGCATTTTGAATTGGGCAATACCGTTGAGGGCGTTTTCCTGAGTTTGGCAAGCTAGGAAACAATTAGGAGCTTGTTGATGAGAAGAGCTCTGGAACCAAGCTAGTGCCCACTTAAGCTTGATCGCTAGTCAGAAAAGAAGAGACGCTTAGCTGAGATAGAACAACATAAGACAACATAAGACCTTTCTGTAAAGATCTCTTGAACCCTGCTGGTGTCTTCATGTTCATGTTCAGACACAGAAGACTTCTCATATTCGACAGAAATGAAACGCAGCCAGTACTCTTATATGCAGTATCAAGATGGTACGTTCCACATTTTCCGTGTTGTTCTTCTATATTTCTTGAGGCAAACTCCCAAAACTTATATTTGTTGTGTGCACCACGAATGAGGGAAATGTCCTAGATATTGACTTGCTTTTTTATCTTGAGCCGTGGAATCGTCACGAACGGCTCCCGCTCGAGGAATTACCTCTCCGTGACATGCATCCAAAAGTCATGATATTTACAAAAATTAGTAATAGAGACGTTAAAAATAAATAACATAAATAAATTTAAGATCAGTACTGATGTGAATATACTGATAAATGTAACGTAAAGGTGAAAGTTAGAAATAACATTCTGTATAATTCACTAATAGTGTATTAGATTACCACTAATGTTGAATAAGTACAGTTATCAGAATAAATTTCAAAAATTCCAAACTATTAGTATAATGATTTAAATTGTGAAATGTAATTCCACGTTAAATTTTATACAAGAAATGCAAAGGAGCAAGGAAAAATATCTTACTACCTCAACCGCGACTCGAACCCTGGTTTCCTGCTTTCCGGGCAAGTATGCTGACCACTGCACGACCGAGGCAGACTAAATAATCTCGCTAGTTTAACGGACTTAACTCCGAGTCTAAATCCCCAAGTAAGACGAATATATCGTCTTATACTGAGGAGACCCGGGTTCGAGTCCCAGCTGAGGTAGTAAGATTTCATTTTCTGGCTCCCTTGCATTTCTTGTACAAAACTATTAAAGTTTTATGACATAGTCATAATAGTAATCCGCTATTACATATATCTATATTGCACTGGTCCATTTGACAGATAATGTTATAATTTAAAAAAAAAAAATCCCGTAAGGAAAAAAAAATTAATTATGGGGTGACATCCGAGCATGAGGAGGGATTTTGAGAGAAAGACAAACAATATTATAATTTCCCATTTTAATTTAGTAATTGGTCAGTTAACTTTCGCCTTTCAGTTAAAGATATATTATATAAGTTACTATTCGTAAAGAAAAATTTAAGTTAAAACCATCACAAATATTTATGTTTGTGTGTCTGTATAAGTGTAAACAAACTATATTCACCAGGAGGTTCAGAAAAAGATTGAAACTAACAAAAAACGAAAACACCAAAAATACTAAAGTTTCAGGGAAACTTGTCGACCGTCATCAGAGAGAAGGAAAATGTACTCTTTTTCTAGGTATAAGTTTTCATTCGGCATCACGTTTTTTCTTGTATCACTACCAATCCGTATATCTTTTATTCAAGACAGAGTTTTATTTGCTAGCCGGTATCTGAGAAGTTTTAGTTTGGGATTCTTATCTCTCTCTTTCCAATATTCTCCCTACAATTGCTCTCCTCATCCCATCAAACGCACAAATAAAAATAATAACTTACAATAATAGCACTTTTTAAATACAAAAGTAATGTTAATAATCAGGTTTGTATTTGTAAAGTCAAATTACTGCAACAGTAAGAGAATGACAGTTAATTGTCATTATCATCTCTAAAAGAGTATTTATTAGTGGTTTTAATATTCAATACTCAACGCTACGTTAAAGAATCAGAGTTAGTACAAAAATATATTCATCATTTTTATAATTCAATATTAATTTTAATAATTAATGGGATACATGTTAGAGTTATAAATTATTTATATGATGCAATAATATCTTTTGCTGCTGTTGACACATATAAGCAGTATTATCTATGTATCATGCGGGTAGAAAATCTTAAAAGAGTAACAAAGAAGAAGAGAATATAAGAGATAAAGAAGAATACCCAAGAGAAATATACACAATAAGAGGTGAAAAGGAGCGGAGTTGTAAAATGACGCCTTGGAGGTAGCTAATGACGTAAACCAACGGGCGGTAGGAGGTGTCGAGACAAAAGGAAGGAGAAATAGAGTAATAGAATGCAGATTAGAGGCGACACCGGAGAGAAGTATGTAGGAGGAATGAAAGCCGAGAAGCCTCGATGAGCTCTTCTCGCGGCGGACTGATTAACATTGCAACAAGAACGGGACTGCAACAAAACAACCCCTGTCTCTTGTGTAGCGCAGGATCGAACATTCCTATAGCAACAGCCCTTCTGATTCCCGGCTGTGTACAAGCGGAATAGCGGGCAAACCGCACCGAGGAATTACTACCGGCTGAACAACTGTTCCTTACAGGCAGTAAATACTTTAGAGGCTTCAAGGCATTCAGGTACATTGAGAATGCCGCATCTCGATTAGTAAAGCATTACTTCGTTCTCTTGTGGAATGAGCGGCAAGCGGGTGCTGCTCCCAGTGGCGGTACTCCGAACCATCAGCCAGGTTTCTCATTATTTATAGGCTCTAGGTGGCTAGAGGAACCGGCACTGGATATTTACCAGTGTGACACTCTACTTCACAAAGGTGATCGCAGATGAATTTAATGCGAAATTAATCCACCTTTCAATGCCGCCGTTAGACTACTGACGCCTCTAGAAGCTAACCAACAATCTACAAACATTATTTACTTTATAAAGTAAAACTCCAGGGAAATCTAACAGAGAGAGGTTTGCTTCAGAGAGGGTATAGGAAGAAAAAGTATATTTCAGTACAAAATTCAAATTTAATGTTATGACACCTATACCGTATGGATTATAATAAATTAAAAGAAGACAAAGTAAGGGATACCTTAAACCGATTCTCCTTCTGAGCAAAGAGAACATTACGGTTTTAATTAGCAGAGCTATGAGAGTGCAAGTCTCACTTATAATGATGTTAAGTTCCGTTTAACTTATAATGGTTAAGTTGAGTAAGAGACACTCCAGATTTTTCAATTGAAAAACACGTATCCACTCCACCATAGTAAGCTACTGACTAAGCCTCAAAGATCGAGCCTCGCAATAGCACCTACATACATAATTTTCCTCCCAATAAAAAACTTGAATTTCGGTACCATTACCTTTTTTTCTATATTGGATGACTAGTGATATTGGTTTACACTTTAAAATGATATCTACGATAAATCTATATATATATAATTAGTCGCCGCAATTATCCTTAAAAGAGCAAAAAACCTCCTGATAAGACAATAAGATTGAAAATCTGACAATAGAAAAGCCCAACTGTGATAAGGAATATTAAAAAAAAGGTGATAATTACAACACAAAAAAAATCATAATATTCTCAAAATAATACATTTTTTTTTTGGAAGTATGTGTTTGTAAGATAAAAAGAGAGAAATCAATAAAAACCGCACATAGGAATGAAAGCAGCTCATTTTTCATAAGACAGGCAGACAGACAGTTGAGTATTTGTCAGGAAACCTGCTCCGGTCCGCCCGGTGTTATGACGATTATTTATTTTGCCCCCCCGGCAAGCGGGCTCACTCAATCACAGCTGATTGATCGGCGCTCGTCGGCGTCCAATCAGAAGGCGGTCCTGCAAGGACTATTTTAATTTAACAGGGGCTTACGTATGTTTGGACAGCACGGAGAGGAGGGCGACTGGACCCAGCCCGGAGATGAAACGTAATACCAACAATATTCCTTCTCCAAGGTAAATTTACTTTGGCCAACTTGCCGGGAAAGGGGCCGGGGCTACTGTCAACGTCCGGGGGAAGGACCGAGTTTCAGTTAGGCCTCGAGATAATTGTAAATTCAATGTGTAACTCCCATTACAGAATTGCCGAAATAACTTAGTCCCCTTCCTTAGTGCACAGAAGAAAGTAGAATAGTCATCGATTATTCATTAACCACAATCTAACTAACATTCAGAACCTACTTGTAGAATTCTTATTTTAGGAGCTGTAAGAATTTTCGTTCCTAAAATCAAGTTGTACAATAATATTTTTTTAGGTTACAGACAGTTATTTTAATAATATTTTTCTTCAAAGAATTAATTTACAGATTTATGGAAAAATAAAACTACGTGTTACATATATTTCATAGTATTGAAATTTATTTATGAGCTAAAATATCCACATTAAAAATATGTAGTGGTTTTATTTGATAAACAAGAATTACAGTACTAGATGCATTTTATAAAAGCTTATAAAAAAAAAATAATAGTACGAAAAAGACAATAGGTTTACTAGTTCAATTAGTGTTTATTATTAATATGCAAGTGGCAGTGACCTTACTCGAAGAAGGCTATATATACATCAGTGTTCCATGTCAAGTTCTTTTTCAGCGAATTAATTTTTATGAATTCCCCAAATTTGATACATGCAGGTGTTAAAGTATTTATTTCATCCAAGTAATGTGTAATTAAATCGCCAAAAATTTAATCAATATGAACTTGACACTTCATGTTTCATAATGTCAAATACAAATCCTGTGTAGAGAAATTTCAATATTTTGTTACCATTTGAAAATAAAATAACCTGAAATATAGGTCATTGTAAGTTTATTAATACCAGTAATAATTGAAATGTAAAATGTATGAATGTGATAAGTAAATTTTTTATTCTTCAAAGAAAACTGATATCAGTATTTGATATTGACAGATTTATTTTTCTGTGAAATCGGTTAATTTATTTAGGTGCGTTTTTAATAGGGGAAAAAGTGCCTAACTTTGAAAATAAATTATATATATCATATTCACAGTTTAAAAAAAATTGGGCTCCTCTTTCTACCATTTAAAATGTAACTAAATAATAAACAAATAAATTTGCCAATACCAAACATTAATTTCAGTTTTTTTTTCTAAAAATGTTACTCAAAGAATAAACAGTGCTTTTAAAATGCTATCAATCACTCCCATCTACTTGATCCTGCATCACTTAATGCATTTTATTGCATAAATATCTGTATGCACATCAAGTTAAGAAACTAAACTTGGAATTTATGTTTTATTTTAAATACCATGGGGTGATTTTGTAAATGGCTGAAATCGATATCTTATGAGAGGTCAGAGTTTGGGGGAAATTTAAATTTTAAAACGTAATTTCCTAGTTATTTTTAAAGTTACAAAAACAAATCATAAAAATTAATATGTTTACAATTTATAATACAATATTTATATCCTGTACAACTTTTTCTAAACATCCACACTATAGGAAATAGTAAGAAATATAATTTAAAGTGTAAGGCTGGCTCTCTTATTTTTAATATATAAAAACCAAATTTGGAATTTGTGCTTTTAATTTAAGCAGTAGAATTAATTAATTTTTGGTTTAAATCGGATGAGTGGTAAGGGGCCATAACTTACAAACGTTATATTTTCATTGTAATTGGAGAAAGTTTTTAGTTTTTGTCAGGTTTAAATAGTTATTTTTATATGTCTTATAACAAATTTAAATTACATTTCTCTTCAATTTCAACAGAATAGATGGGCGAAGTAGCAAAAACGGGAAATCAGCGACAAAAATGTCATAATCGTATCAAAAAGTCATCTACATTCACCCAATGGCTTGCTAATAGTATCATTATATTATAATTTACAAGTATTTTAATAATGCTAAATCTTTAGCTTATCTAATGTCAATAGCTGTCAATAGTTTTACAGGCGTAACTAAACGAACAAGTTAACTAAATACCTGAGAAAAATGTGATACTAAATATTGTGTAACAATGATAGAAAAGCACCTTTATCGATCAGTCATTGGTCAAAACCTTAGTAAGTTTAATAGAAATGTAAATAGAGATATTAACATTTTGAGTAAATTCAAGTGGCTTGAGAGGTGAAATGTTTAATTCTTTTTTTGTTTTCAATAGTTTTCAATTATAATTTATAGATGAAAAACCTTCGCAGAATTTAATGCGAGAGTATAACAATAATTTACGTTTTTAATCGTAATTAAATTAATTGTATACATTAATATTATCCATCTCATATTTCAAGATATTTCCTATTAACTTTGAAAAATACTCAGCATTTGAAGTAACATGAATTAAAGTACTTCGATAAAGTAATGTAGTTTTTTTTGTTTCTTTAATTTAATCTAGTAAATAAAATTTCGTTTTTAAATTGCACACAATATTATCAATTGACTGTGTCCGAAAAATGAAGGAGAAAACAATTACATCAGAAAAAACAAAAACTATGATGATACCATAATTAGCTCAGTTCACTTGTAGAAGATCACGGATCCATCATCGTTTGAGTAGTGCATGGGTTGGGAAAGATAGCTCATTGGCTTATTTATGGATTAGGCTGTTGTATCAGGCAATGTAATTAAGTAAAATAGTTTATTTTACAATAAACTAATCATAGTATTATAGCTGGAAACCATTGGTTGGCTGTTGTCCTACTTTGCTAAATCCTGGTCTCTTATTTTGTCAACGCTATTGGAAGTCGACCGAGTAAAAAAAAAAAAAAAAAAAAAAAAGTTTGGTTGGTATTTGAAAGAATCTTATCACTTGTTTGACAAAATGTTATATTATTTGTAGATAATAAGTTATTATTAAATATATATATTTACAAACAAAATCTAGTTCAGCAAAGGTTGATCCTAATGTTTGACATTTGAAAAAGTGTTAAATAAGATAAGTTGTTCAGCATGTAAATATTCAACCAATTAACGCAATTATACACTTCAAATGTATCCAAATTAATAGAAATTTAAGCATTTATGTTAAATACAACAACGCATATGTAGCGGGCGTCTATAAAATATGAACATATGTATCGGACATTAATAAAAGAATTATTGGAAAATTTGAAGTGTTTTGAAAATGATTATCTATGACTGGTACGTTATGTAAATGTTTTTTATGGGTAGCATTTTCGAACATCCAAAAAAGTTCCGAAGATACTATCTATGTTATTCGCGTCGCATCGCTCTCACATGTAGGCTACTGGCAGCAAAATGTAGAATAATAGTTTGGAGTATTATGGAAAATAGTTGTAACAAGCTCTGAAATTTCCTTTCTTGTCAAAAAAAATTCCAAATTTTAGTGAAAAAATTTGAAAGGCACATTTTAATTATTCAAACATGTTTTCAGGTATAATAATTTATAAACATTTAAAATTAATAATAAATTTAGGCTCCTAAAAAGTATAAATATTTTTTATCAAAAATTTTATCAAAACCTGTTTCTTTGATTATTTGTAAACAGTATTTATAAAAGAAAGCTTTATAATTTTTTAATTTATGAATTCAAGGAAAATAAAGAGGAAAAATAGCTAATAATATAGAAATAACATTTATAATAATTAAGTGGCGAATCGAGTAGAATAATCTACAAATAAAGATTGACTATAAATACAACGTAAAATTTAAATTCTGATTTTCATGTTTGTACTGGCGTAGAAGTGCACTCTTTTATTGTGTTATTTTTATTTTATTTTTAATTGCTACTAATTTATTGAGTGTTTATACTGGTATTTATTCTTTCATTTTAAATGTGATATATTAATTACTAGTTTATTTCCGAACTACAACTCAAACTTTTAATTATAAAGCTAGATGAGAATTAAATAAATATATATTTAATACATAATTTCTTCAGTGATTAAATTAAATTTTTTTATTTTTTCCTTGTGTATTTATATGTGTTGACTATTTTTGTAGATCATTACTTAAATATTATTAGAGGAAAATAATTGCTCAATATTTTATACAGCGAGATTAAATTTCTCAACCACAATTCAATTTATAATACAAAGTGGAAAAGGGGGAAATAAATTTCATTTCATGGAACATTCTCACTAACTCTCAAATTAATTTAACTTTCATCGTTTATTTCTAAAAATTTTAATTAACACAGTTTGTATAAGAGGGAATACAAATAGTAAACAATAGCCTCTTTATTATTAATTTAAGAATCAAAAGGGCTATGATTAAATGTTTTTTTTTTCTCCGAGTATAAATTTAAAACATTATATCAACAATTCTAAGGGGGGGGGAGGGGCTACTACTAGGCCTACTAGGCCTGCTCACTCATGGCCCACCATCAAATCCCTAAGTAATAATAATAATAATAATGAAATATACCTTTTTCTGTAAATATATAGTCATTTTTGGTTGGGGACGTCAAATGTAGATATTAATATTGTGAAAAAGGTGAAAATTAGCAAAAAGCTAAATATGAAATGCATGACTAAATATGGAAGGTTTGACGTTTTAGAATATATTTGAAAACTGATAAAAAAAGTAAAAATAATTATTCGAGATACAATTTCATTCCAAAAGATAATATATAAATTTGGTTGCAGACACTATGAATTACAATACCATGATATTCAAAAATAAATAACTTATTAGCAAATGGCTCTTTGAAAAATAATTTAGTTGCAGAAAAAATCGATGCAAGTTAAACTTATTTGTTTATGAGAATAATAAACATATCAAACATATGTTATGACCATTATTCATTAGTATGCTAATGTAATTTATGATTCATATAAATTATTAAACAGATAAAATAAAGTAAAGAGTACAATATGTATTGGCTACTTATTAATGAAATGGTTAGTGAAATAAAATATTTGGATTTATGTAATATTTTTTGTCTTTCAAATTTTAGAAAAAAATTAAAATTTCTAAAATGTAGTTAAGGGAAGACGGGAGACTGAAGCTGTAGAAGTAGCCACCTTCCAAATGAATGCGCAGAGGCTATCTCCGACTAATGTACGATCCTCAGTGCGAAATGTGTGCTGACCACAAGCGTGCTAGGCCAACAGCTTTCCCCACTTTAAATTTAACAAATTTAGGTATCACTAGGCCTGCTCACTCACGGCCCACCATCAAATCCCTAAGTAATAATAATAATAATGAAATTTAACTTTTTCTGTAAATGTATAGTCGTTTTTGGTTGGGGACGTCAATTGTAAATATTAATATTAAATTAACTTTAAACGAAAAATCAAATTATAAAGAATTTAAGAGATGTGTTACCTTATGCATGTATGCTTGTATGTGTTATTGAGTGTATGCACACACACAAACAAATATATATATAATGTATATATACGAGTATGTTGTATTATTCAAGGTTAATAAAGATCTTGATGTTCCTGCATTTGGAAAAGGTGTACCAGCCAAACACATATGAGAACATAAATAAATGGGGCGATTGATGATATAAAAGTATTTAAAACCAGACATATTTTTTAAAATAACACTGAATAAAATTTAAACGAATTTTTAATTGGAATTTTTTTAAAATTAATAATTTATCTTAATTAAACTTTGATTAATTAAAATGTCCCTTTACATTAATTTTAATTAAATATATTAATGTTATTTAATTTATTGTTTAGCAAATATTACTATTGATTTAATACAATACATATTACT
>KZ807588.1:313588-329232 GCA_000696205.2 Oncopeltus fasciatus
TTAAAATTTAAAAGTAAATAACTAGATGATTTTAGTTGGGGTTCGGTCAAGGTAGTCCAAAAAAAAAATACAAATTTATTAAAAGTGTATTTTTTTAAAGATTAACTGCCAACGTTTCGGCTTATATTTTAAGACGAGAGAGGACTCAGTCATGGAAATGTGAATTTATGGACAGGACGTCCTTTCTCGTTTTCATGGTAGGCAGCCCTGAAGATGGCTTACAATGTGAGCCAAAACGTTGGCAGATAATCTTTTTTAAAAAATACACTTTATTTAAATTTGTATTTTTTTTTATCTACCTTTAACGAACCCTAACTAAAATCATCTAATAATAATATCTATAGTCAAAAAACTCTCCATTTGTAAATAACGAGAGTCATTTAAACAGCTTGACAATGTCAGCTCCTCCAAACATAAGATGATATATTGGTCTGCCTCGGAGGTTAGACTCTCGACACTAGTGCGGGGAATTTAATAACTTATCAGGCTTGTCCTGGTAGCGTAATCGGTAACGCACCGGCCCGGAAAGCAGGAGATCCAGGTTCGAGTCCTGGCAGGGACAGTTAGATTTTTTATTCTGTTCCCTTGCACTAAAAATTGTTAAATGCAATTTTCTTTGGATGTCAGTCCAACTACCATTGGGGAAAATTAATAAATTTAAAATACGGGTAAACTGTTTAAATGAACCGGAATTATAAGATCATATTAAAAAGCATATCACTTTAAAAAAGTAAATATTACTTTAAAAAAATCGAGTACTAGTACTAGTTTTCTCTTGTTTTAAAAGAGCAATGTACTACTTAAGAGTTAAGTAAATTGAACCGTTTGAAGAGGAACGAGTCAAATACTTTAATTCAATTTTAAATCACCTGTTTCAAACAACATAATTTCTTTATGAATTTCTCTCTGTGCCGCATCTTACCCTAATATGACATTAGAAAGTTAATACTGAATGCGGCCTTAATGAACTTCAACCAAGGTTAGTACGTACACAGATCAAATGTCGAGTTTCTCTAGGGAATTTCTTAGAGATAGAGAACAATGCCCAATTCTCATTAAATTTTAAAGCATCTTTATTATAATCCGTTTTGTATTTAAAAAAATGTATTAACTAATTCTAATTATGTACTCTACACTTCTTTTCCTTTGTCTAATAATTAAAAATACATTAATAATCATAGCAATTTGGTCTTTCCTAATCCAACCTCTCCTCTATATATTGATTGATTTCAGACACAATAGAACTCATTTACAGAAATGCAGGCCGAAACGCACCGAATATGATTGTAATTATTTTTTTTTAAAACGTTATTTTTAGCACCAACTAAGTAGGATCGGTATAGGATTGGAAAAAGATAAATTCAAATTTCCGGCTGGGATATCAACGTGAATATCTTAATTTTGATTCAGGAAATGAGCTACAACTGAGTAGAACCATTTCAGTGATGAATTGGATAATTCCAGACATAACTGGAGACGCAACAAGGAATTGTCCAAAAAGTTTAATACATGGTAGAACCTCCCGAAATGTTTAGACAAATTTGGCTTATGTTGATATATATTCTTAAAACATTCAAATGAAAGTTTTTTCTTAAAAGTTTTAAAAAATTGAAATGAATTTATTCACGATTTGACATTTAGAAAAAAATATTTCACCGGTAATCCCACTGATTGCTTAAAATGTAACATAATCTTTACTTCAACACAACAAGAATATCATACAATTTCTAGTATACTAGAACATTATTTCATGCATTAATTTAGTTAAATTACTCACTTATAATTCAGTATAATGCATGTAAATTTTAAAAGTTTAGCATGTAATTTTACAAGAAAATTATTTTTAGTAATTTTGGATGGGTTGTCTCAACAGTATTTTAAAAAAAATGAACACTCCAGCCCTAAATCGAAGCCTGCTATTGGCAGGGAATATTTTACTTCTAGTGAGCCACGGAGTTCATGGAGAAACAACAAAGTTTAATTAATCTCGCTCAGGGAGAACTCCAGTAGGGTAAATGTCCGCTTCAAATATTCAAGGTAAATAAATCCACTAAGGTAAAGAAAATAAACTCTACCAATAAAATAAATATTTTATAATTATTAAATTNTAATTATTAAATTTTACCAAAAATATTTTCCCCAGACGTTTCGCTATATACTCAGGAACTAAAATCAGGCATGAAAAACAATTTTGTTTTTAAATAATTTAAAAATGTTTAAGAATTAACATTTAAAAATAGGACATTTTATAACAAAATTTTGTCCCCTCGCATATCTTAGAGCATCCAATATGGATTTAGGTAAATTTTAAATATTTCCCCCAAAAAAATGTATTGTTAAAGAACTGTTTATTAAAAATACCCAAAACTTAAATTCAAAAGGGGAGTAGTTACGTACAATAACAATTTATGAAAACTACATATTTGATAGATGCTTTAAATCGCCCTTTATAGTTAATGTAATAATTTTTTTTTGGCTAAACAAACATATTATTTATCGTTTTACTGCCTAATATTTGATAGCTATTTAATCAGGTTTATGAGACGCAGTCGACTTTCGCTTGCTCAGTGTTGTTTGGTTGTAATTTTAAATTTAGTGCTGCGTTGTTTAATTATTTTTTATACAAGAATAATTCATTTTTCATGTAGTATTAGTCTTTTTCAATTCATTTATTTTGTTTTTTATTGTGCTAAACTTACGTTTTATTTGGTTATTGTTCTTCCTGTTAACAAAATATTGTAGCGATTATGTGTACTGACGTAGTATGATAATAAAATAATTTTATTGCAATAATATCCTATGATATACTGATATATCCTTGATGTATCATTATCAAAGATATATCTTCGATATCCATTGACATAACCTATTTGATGTATACCATACCCTATGATGAAGGATGATATACTCTTTGATCTACCTTTAATATATACCCTCTAATGAAGACTTTGATATATCCTTTGATAAAATATTTAACTGTATTTCATTTTACATGATTAAATTATCTTTAGTCAGTATTAAACTCCTGTTCAAAAATATGTTCACTACTTTTCTTTCTGTTATATTTATTTTTTATTATTAAATAACTTAGGGGTTAGCTTTTAGTCGTTAAACATAGGCAGATATTTTAAAAATAATTGTCAATCTAGACTTTTTTTTTGTTCTCTTAATTTAAATGGCATTTAAGAAAAAATAATATACACTCCAACCGTGAATCAAATATTGTAATTGAAAGAGAATATTTTGCTTATTAGAAGTAACGGATTTAATTATGCTGTGTAAGGTCTTCGATAGTACTCATGTCCCTTTTAAATATAATTTCATCATTGATAAAATAATTAATAACAAAATAATTTGACAGTATAAGATAATTAAAATTGCCTAAGAGAACTGTAGAGATATAATATGCTTTGTTGCTGATCATTTATTTTTGCTAATTTTCGATAAATAAGAATCACTTTTTCTTCATGTAATTCTTACATTTATAAAGAAAAATATTTATAACTAATATTTTTATTAAATTAATAAATACCAAAAAATAAAATATTAAAAAAAAAAAGTATTGTCGCTTTTTAGAAATCCAGAGATATTAATAAATCTTTGTAGATGTCAATTTCATATAAATTATTTTGTAACATAAGTCATTGTTCTTAGATTTGTCAAAATCGTAAAATAAAATAAGGCTATAAAAATAAACTAATATGTATCCAGAAGTCAGAACAAAATGGACCAAAAAGAAAAGAGCTAAAGATTAGGATAAATCTCTACATCAATTTTATGAAATTTAAAAAATTTAAAAATGAGAATCAAATTAGACCTGACCTGATTTCAACGAATTCGTCCCAACATACTACACACACAAGTATGTATCTATTAGTATATCTTGAACGGACCATAGTTTATCTTCTCTCTAGTATTAAAATAGATGATGGTTTGACATTTTTTTTTTTGTATAACTTTGCATTACAGTATCACCGTCTGACTTCTTCGAGGGAGAACTGCACAGTACAAAACAAATGTGGAATTTACATGGGGGAGAAAAACAAGCAGCGCCCTCAGAAGTCGACAAAAAGGTGGACGAACAAGGTATTGTCTGTGTGTACATAACTATCTGTTCAGGAACAAACCCAAACAAACCAATTCAAAAGCGAGGCGCTGGGACGGTTAGAGTTCTGACTACATAATTCCGGATTTACATATGGCCCTGTAGAGATGGATGGATCCGCATTTGCACGAGCAGAATGGACACATATTAAAATGCAAATAGGGAGTTTTCACAAAGGTCGGAGGTGAGCCGAACTCCTGCCATACACATGCCCGTTAAATTTAGGGAGGCAGTGCGGTATACACTGTGGCCCTTTAATTACACACAAGCCCTTAGCACTCTGGTTAACCAAAATTTCACCAGTACACACTAAATTTCTTTTAATTCTCTCAGGTAACTTTAGTTTGTACAGGTTTATTGTCCCTTTATTTATTTTACCATTTCCTATCTCGATTATACTCTTGAGAATGGCAATAAAATTTAAAAAATATATGAATACACTAAATCACGCACGCATACACCCACAAACACACACACATTTACATACAACATATATATTATTCATTTATTTTATCATGACGATAATCGAGACAAATATAAAGGAGTTATAAAGATAGTAAAAGGAAACTTCTTTCGAAAAATTCAAGCCCAATTTTTTTTATTTTGAAAAGTATTTTTCCAATAAATTTGTATATCGATTTTATGTTGGTGTTACTCGATCAACAAGAAAAAAGAAAAATATTTTAGCATATTTTTCGAATTGACGATTTCCATCTAATAACTTAGACCAATTATTTTTATGTTGTATTTAAATTCTTCGAATGAAAACTAAAATTATTTAAAAAAATACATCACAAAGAAGCTGCGTAATCTACGCTGTTATTATCGAAATAATCAATAATTTCAAATATTTTAAAAGTGTGGCTATTTATAGTGTAAAAACTTTCATCGGATAAGGAAGATTCTGTAAGTAATTTAGGTATTCGATAAGGCCCAAGGTTAAAACTATCAATGATTAGTGTTGTATAAATAAATTTTCCAAATATATTTATTGAACTAATGCTCGAGAAAAATGCATTATTTTCTCGTATGAACATATCAAATAGAATAAAAAAGAATTCAATAACCATAGTATTGGAAAATAAATTTCAGAAAAATTTAGCAATAATTATTTTCAATATAATTTTTATAATTTATGGCCAACTTTATGACTTCCACCAAATTACCCTGATTTATTTTATTAAAAAAATATACTGTTACATAGCTCCAGAATTTCAAAATATTCTAACTGACAAACTGAAATCAACTGACAGATAGGGGACTGATAGTTGAGGGAAAAAACTTTTATTAATGATATGAGGATAGCCCATTCCTGTTATTCTAAATTGTCCTCAGTCCAGAATTTAAATTTGTATCGTACTATATTGTTACTATGTGAATCAAGAATATGAAACACAAGCCTACTAAGATGGAAAGCTGAAATTTAAAAAAAAGTTATATTATCTTTATAAGACGACTTTGCATTATAAATTCGTAATTTTTATGCCCAAGGGCCAAGTGTGTGTAGAAACTATATATGAGAAATAATACGGTATATAATTTATTTAAATGAACATAATTTAATTCAGGTTCGAACGAACATGAGAAACGAAAAACTCCAGTTATTCCTTATCCTGAGCGGGATGAACGAGGGTTGCCGGCTGGGAGTTGAGAGTCAGTCAACTCTTGATGAAGCAGCTGGCAGGCTGTATCAACTCTGATGTAGACTTTGAGAATTAGACGACTCACTGCTCCGTGCTCGGCAGAGCGTGGAAGAGTCAAGCCGTGGGGACTGTCTACTCGTACACTTCCAGAAGGAGACACGTAGTTTTGGGAAGGCGAAAATCTTCAGTAACCCACTCCACATTGGGTTCAGAAGGACCACCAGATAGAAAAAGTATTTAATCATAATGAAAGTTATTTTATATCAATTAAGATATTCTGTTGGAAACCAATAGGAATGCCTTTAAGACATGCAAGAAATATCTGCAAGTAAAAAAAACAAACTTAAATATGAGTTCGAGGTTAATTTGTCCTGTCAAGATGGAATATGCAACTGGTGGTAAAGATGTGGGTATCTTAGGATAGCCCATGACGACAAAGGTTCACCTCTTTACGATGCGAAGAGTATAATTTTAATTCAACTACGGTTCCCATGCATAAAAACTTTTAATAGGACATGATTGGTTTGTCTTGCACAAGTCATAGGCTTAAGTGAATATTACCTTAAATAAAATCTAGTAAAAATCTTTTTGAGAATATGGTCACAAATCAAATTAAAAAAATTAACAATTATTTTTCAATGCCTACTTGCAACAAAATAAATACATTCTCAAGTACCATTGTAATTGGATATTATTCAGCTGAAGTGTGAATAACTAAAAGGAGAGTTTGTTGACCGTAGATATTATTCTAAGATGATTTTAGTTGGGGTTCGGTCGAGGTAGATCCAAAAAAACACAAAATAAAAAAATTGTATTTTTTTTTTTAATGAAGGATTATCTGCCAACGTTTCGGCTTACATTGTAAGCCATCTTCAGTGCTGTAGAAATACAATGTCATGAGAATACAGTAATATTTGAATTTAGTNATGCCTTTAAGACATGCAAGAAATATCTGCAAGTAAAAAAAACAAACTTAAATATGAGTTCGAGGTTAATTTGTCCTGTCAAGATGGAATATGCAACTGGTGGTAAAGATGTGGGTATCTGAGGATAGCCCATGACGACAAAGGTTCCCCTCTTTACGATGCAGAGTATAATTTTAATTCATATACGTTTCCCATAAATATAAACTTTTGATAGGACATGTTTGGTTTGTCTTGCACAAGTCATAGACTTTAGTGAATTCTACCTTAAATAAAATCTAAGTATATTTTTGAAAATATGGTCACAAATCAAATTTAAAAATTAACAATTTTTTTTTCAATCCCTACTTGCAACAAAAGAAATACATTCTCAAGTAACATTGTAATTGGACACAGCTGAAGTGTGAATAATAAAGTCCATCGCACGGGATCTGTGTAAAACAAACACCACCTGGTGTATAAAACATGGTAATTATATACCACCTGGATTTTTAAATCTCTTTTACAGCTCTCATTATCTTTTCAGCCCTGAAGAAGCCATCACATGATGTGCTAAAGCTCGGCAAATATCAACAATTTGACACGGTCCTACCCGGAAGAAGAAACGGTAAAAACAAACAAATTACCTAGCATCGCACACAGTCTAAAGTGTTACACAATCCGGATGAGCTTCAGTAATACTTCACCTTGAAAAAGAGAGTGAATTCTAAAAATTAGCATGGAAGTTTTTTTTGTTTTTTATTGTGTTGGCAATGAGGAGGTCCTGCGGCCATTTCCTATTCAGGCGACGTGGTGGATTGTCAGGATGAGTTATATTGGATAGAGTTTGGACTAAAGAATTGGGATGCATGGAAATTATTAAAACGGGTTGTGATAACGTCTTGTGCAAAAGGGATTTCAAGCTCATTGAGGAGTAAGGAGATTTGACAAGAAGTATGAATAAAATTTAATATAAAATAAAAGTGTATTATAAATTATTAAAATGCAAATAGGGAGTTTTCACAAAGGTCGGAGGTGAGCCGAACTCCTGCCATACACATGCCCGTTAAATTTAGGGAGGCAGTGCGGTATACACTGTGGCCCTTTAATTACACACAAGCCCTTAGCACTCTGGTTAACCAAAATTTCACCAGTACACACTAAATTTCTTTTAATTCTCTCAGGTAACTTTAGTTTGTACAGGTTTATTGTCCCTTTATTTATTTTACCATTTCCTATCTCGATTATACTCTTGAGAATGGCAATAAAATTTAAAAAAATATATGAATACACTAAATCACGCACGCATACACCCACAAACACACACACATTTACATACAACATATATATTATTCATTTATTTTATCATGACGATAATCGAGACAAATATAAAGGAGTTATAAAGATAGTAAAAGGAAACTTCTTTCGAAAAATTCAAGCCCAATTTTTTTTATTTTGAAAAGTATTTTTCCAATAAATTTGTATATCGATTTTATGTTGGTGTTACTCGATCAACAAGAAAAAAGAAAAATATTTTAGCATATTTTTCGAATTGACGATTTCCATCTAATAACTTAGACCAATTATTTTTATGTCGTATTTAAATTCTTCGAATGAAAACTAAAATTATTTAAAAAAATACATCACAAAGAAGCTGCGTAATCTACGCTGTTATTATCGAAATAATCAATAATTTCAAATATTTTAAAAGTGTGGCTATTTATAGTGTAAAAACTTTCATCGGATAAGGAAGATTCTGTAAGTAATTTAGGTATTCGATAAGGCCCAAGGTTAAAACTATCAATGATTAGTGTTGTATAAATAAATTTTCCAAATATATTTATTGAACTAATGCTCGAGAAAAATGCATTATTTTCTCGTATGAACATATCAAATAGAATAAAAAAGAATTCAATAACCATAGAATTGGAAAATAAATTTCAGAAAAATTTAGCAATAATTATTTTCAATATAATTTTTATAATTTATGGCCAACTTTATGACTTCCACCAAATTACCCTGATTTATTTTATTAAAAAAATATACTGTTACATAGCTCCAGAATTTCAAAATATTCTAACTGACAAACTGAAATCAACTGACAGATAGGGGACTGATAGTTGAGGGAAAAAACTTTTATTAATGATATGAGGATAGCCCATTCCTGTTATTCTAAATTGTCCTCAGTCCAGAATTTAAATTTGTATAGTACTATATTGTTACTATGTGAATCAAGAATATGAAACACAAGCCTACTAAGATGGAAAGCTGAAATTTAAAAAAAAGTTATATTATCTTTATAAGACGACTTTGCATTATAAATTCGTAATTTTTATGCCCAAGGGCCAAGTGTGTGTAGAAACTATATATGAGAAATAATACGGTATATAATTTATTTAAATGAACATAATTTAATTCAGGTTCGAACGAACATGAGAAACGAAAAACTCCAGTTATTCCTTATCCTGAGCGGGATGAACGAGGGTTGCCGGCTGGGAGTTGAGAGTCAGTCAACTCTTGATGAAGCAGCTGGCAGGCTGTATCAACTCTGATGTAGACTTTGAGAATTAGACGACTCACTGCTCCGTGCTCGGCAGAGCGTGGAAGAGTCAAGCCGTGGGGACTGTCTACTCGTACACTTCCAGAAGGAGACACGTAGTTTTGGGAAGGCGAAAATCTTCAGTAACCCACTCCACATTGGGTTCAGAAGGACCACCAGATAGAAAAAGTATTTAATCATAATGAAAGTTATTTTATATCAATTAAGATATTCTGTTGGAAACCAATAGGAATGCCTTTAAGACATGCAAGAAATATCTGCAAGTAAAAAAAACAAACTTAAATATGAGTTCGAGGTTAATTTGTCCTGTCAAGATGGAATATGCAACTGGTGGTAAAGATGTGGGTATCTGAGGATAGCCCATGACGACAAAGGTTCCCCTCTTTACGATGCAGAGTATAATTTTAATTCATATACGTTTCCCATAAATATAAACTTTTGATAGGACATGTTTGGTTTGTCTTGCACAAGTCATAGACTTTAGTGAATTCTACCTTAAATAAAATCTAAGTATATTTTTGAAAATATGGTCACAAATCAAATTTAAAAATTAACAATTTTTTTTTCAATCCCTACTTGCAACAAAAGAAATACATTCTCAAGTAACATTGTAATTGGACACAGCTGAAGTGTGAATAATAAAGTCCATCGCACGGGATCTGTGTAAAACAAACACCACCTGGTGTATAAAACATGGTAATTATATACCACCTGGATTTTTAAATCTCTTTTACAGCTCTCATTATCTTTTCAGCCCTGAAGAAGCCATCACATGATGTGCTAAAGCTCGGCAAATATCAACAATTTGACACGGTCCTACCCGGAAGAAGAAACGGTAAAAACAAACAAATTACCTAGCATCGCACACAGTCTAAAGTGTTACACAATCCGGATGAGCTTCAGTAATACTTCACCTTGAAAAAGAGAGTGAATTCTAAAAATTAGCATGGAAGTTTTTTTTGTTTTTTATTGTGTTGGCAATGAGGAGGTCCTGCGGCCATTTCCTATTCAGGCGACGTGGTGGATTGTCAGGATGAGTTATATTGGATAGAGTTTGGACTAAAGAATTGGGATGCATGGAAATTATTAAAACGGGTTGTGATAACGTCTTGTGCAAAAGGGATTTCAAGCTCATTGAGGAGTAAGGAGATTTGACAAGAAGTATGAATAAAATTTAATATAAAATAAAAGTGTATTATAAATTTACTCTGATGCACAAATGCTTTGTGGAAAAATGTATTCAAAATATTGGGGGAAAGAGAGGAGGGATTCTCCCCCCAGGGTGAGCAGGGTGGAAGAGGGAAAAAGGGAGGAGCCATCGTAAATGTGAATGATCGGGCAGCACAAATGTCTGGAATTGTTCTGAAGGATATTGGGACCCCCCCCCCCCCTTGCAACTCTAATTAAAATTGTGTCCTCGCTTTCCCTCCCCCTTTCCTCTTCTTGCCTTCTTTCGTCCTGCTCCCTTTACACAGCATTCTCATATATTTGCTCTCCTTGTATGTTTATTTTCACATCCTTTTCATCGCTCTTTCTACTTCTCCATCATATCCGTCTGCCTCATTCAAACTGCGCTATTTCTCCAGCCTCTCTCATTTATACTCCTCACCGACCTTTTCAGTTCTATCTATGTCATACACATCACAAAATTTTATGTAATAAACATTCTTTTTTTTAAATCAAAAGCAGATTTCTTACACTAATCCTCCTCTATTCCTAGTATCATCCAGACAGTTATAACTCTTCCTACTTACTCTTTGCATCTTATATTCAATATGGGACCCACTAACATCCTTCCCTTTTATCATATCACCCCTTTGAAACTTTCATCCCTTTTATTATTTTTTATCATTGATTTATCTTATTTCTTATCCTTCTGAATAGAATCTTTTTAACTCATTCTATCCTATAGATATTCTCCGTCTAAGGAAAGCATTCTTCATTTAATTATCCTCTTCTTCAAACTATCTTACACCCCCTTTCTTATTCTCTTACCATCCCCATCTTCATTTTCTCACTTTTCCTCTGACTCGCTAACCTACTTTCCTTTATTCTCTTGACCTATTATTTCTCTACTTCACCCTCTCTCATTCTTCTATTTAATTTCTTTAGGTACTTGCGGCTCATCTAAAAACCTGCTATACATTTCTGTGAACCGAAACACTCTCATTCTTCTTCCTTCCATTTTCTCCCTCATGCTCGTGATAAATAAGAATGAAGTATTTCTTTATTCCATTACATCATTTTCTTTTCCGTCCTCAATACCCGATCCCATTGATAAATTTCATCTTTAACAGAAGTTTTTTTTTTAATCTTCTTTGTACAACTATGCTGAATATAGTAAAATTCCAATTAATTCTCAAGAGTAAAAGTAATTGTCGTAATTATCAGATTAACATTATCTGGTCCGTTTCTTTTTCCGAGTTGGACCGTGTCAAGTTGTTGATAGTTGCCGAGCTTTCGCACATCATGTGATGGCTTCTTCAGGGCTGAATAGAGAATGAGAGCTGTAAGAGAGAGTTATTCTTTACTCTCTATTACAGCTCTCATTCTCTATTCAGCCTTGAAGAAGCCATCACACGATGTGCGAAAGCTCGTCAACTATCAACAACTTGACACGGTCCAACTCGGAAAAAGAAACGGTAAATACATCTGACGACCGTCGAAGCCTACGTGAGCATTAATTTGTCCCTTATTTCCAATAAACTTGAACGCTGGGATGTCATCTCTTATATATATATCTCTTACATATTAAATGGAGGGGTACTACATAACATCCAGCGATGAAATCATCATTCATGTAGAGGCATCTGTCTTCTTATGAATTTACATAATGTCCTGGTTATCTTTGTGTAACCTTCAATAAAATCAAACAAGATCCACACATGATTTAAAGCATTGACTCCATGTGGGGAAAGCACTGGAGGTTTATCACGACCCCAGATCTGCAGAGGTTGAGATGGCCGTGATGTTCGGGAGGGCACTCCCTGTCAATATTTGCCAGTGACCCGTGAAACCCGAGCACTGCTGACCACTACCACGTCCCGGTGGGACTTCAACCCTCCCCGGACCCACTGCTAATAAATACCCAGGGACTCTACCCGCGCATCAGGAAGTCTGTTTTATCAACAGCTATTTACCTTGCGATCAATTACGCCGCACAAGAGGACGGCTCTTGCAAAAGCCGAGGTCCCTTGAATCTTGTAAGAGGCTTTGGATTGCACAAGTTACAGACAAGAAACCCAGTTCATAGACACGCCAATAGATATTATACGTATACTAATGTAAAACTAGATCATAATTAATTTAAAAAAATATTTCCCACATTCTAATTAGAAATTCAATAAAATCCAGTGGAAGCGGAAAAAGCAGTTATGTAATTCTTAGATGAATTTAGTTGGGGTTCGGTCAAGGTAGATCCAAAAAACACAAATTTAAAAAAAAATGTATTTTTTAATAAAGGATTATCTGCCAACGTTTCGGCTTACATTGTAAGCCATCTTCAGGGCTGTAGAAATACAATTAGTTGACCGAACCCCAGCTAAAATCATCTAAGATTAATATCTACGGTCAACAAACTCTCCTTTTGAGCAGTTATGTAATTTATGTGATTTTCTTGAGGGAAGGCTCCATTAGTTATGTTACGGAAGATTAAAAACAAATATACTTAGCAATATTGGAAAATTTACTAGGTTAAAATAAAGCTATACATCTTTGTACCAAGACGCGGCTTATAAAAAATTGTACAGGTCTATACCGATCTTAAATTGGAGAATCAAAAAATATGACCCGTTTGAAAGTTTATATACAAACACAAATACAATTATTTTTCTGTAAGCGCATAAGCTTCCAACATTTTAAAAACATGAAAACTAATTTCAGTATTTAAGCTGAAATCAGTAAATGAGAGAAGCGGGGTTTAGAAAGTAGACAAATTAAAAATCATAATATCTTCAAATTGAGAGTTTTTGGCCGTAGAGATTATTCGTAGATTTTTTTTTGGTGGGAGACGGGAGGGGGGAGTCAGTCAAGGTAGTTCCATACACAGTTAATTAATGCAATAACAATCAAAAACGCCTACTTAATATCTTCATTATTATTGGCACTACGAAAAAATGTTTAATTTCGAAGAATAAAAATCCAGAATTGGGGGTAATTTTTTTTTTAATTTAGCAATCAAATTCAAGATTTGTGGTCTTTTTATTGCAAACTGTTAAACAAATTTTTTTTTGTTGAAATAAGAAGAGAGGGAGAGGGGTTTAGAAGAAAACCAAAATTTTTAATATTCACATCTTCGCTTTTGTCTAAAAACGAAAAATTTCATTGAAGGAAATAGGGGAAAAATATAGTTTTCTGAAATATATGTCGTTTACATTTTTTTTTTTTAAGGAAAATATTGATGAGAATAACTCCGATGGTTGAGTATTTTCCTTCTCAGCCAGGTTTAGTTTTACGCCTATTGCACTTCCCGGCTTATAATTCACAATTCGTCATTTTTTCTCACAACTATGTCAAAGATTATATCCGATGTGGAAAAATAGGGAGGTTTACAAACTTACGTATAACATGTTTCTTATTATTTTATATTATACATTTTCTGATTTGATGTGAAGTAATTTGATGTTAAATATGTCCTTTGATGTATATGGTAATTAGTTGTGGACTTGAGTAATGCACATTAACTAAACAATATAATCCCATTCATACCTTTGAATATATTCACCTTGGAGGTGAAAATATAAGAAGCATTTGCAAGTAGAAAGGATTGGAATTGTAAGCCTTATGGGACCTCATACTTGTGGACCGTGGTCACAAAACAGTCTCGTAAGGTGATAGATTGTTTCCTACTGTTATCTGTCAGTTCTTATCTTTGATAGGTTATTTAACAACCCGTAGGATCTGTTAAGTTCTTGTTTCTCGAGGTAAGTATGTTCTACCCGCATAAGTTATGAGATGAATCTATTAGTACAGTACTAGTATATAGTCTTATCTTAGTATAGTAGTATCTATTAGTATATAAGTATCAATGAAATTTGAAGTGAATCTATTAGTATAACAAGCTAAAACCTAGCGAGTCCGAACTAAATCTGAACTAAATGAAATGAATGTAAGGCTTAAATGTAAATGAAAGACACATATTGAAACTGATTGGTCGGGAATACTTCGTTGTAGATCTGAGATGCGACATTTTTTCTAAACATTCCTCGTGAGAGAGAGGCGAGCGGACGGTTCAGCAAAGAAGAAGGAAGGCCAAGAGAAATATAGCCAACGAAAGGAGGGAATCTCGTTACCCTAACGGCCTTGGATTTATAGTAATGCTTCATGACTTGATCAAGTAAACCCACCCTTCGGAGGCCCTTAACTAAATCTGCAGAAACCGCTGGATTCTCATCCCTCCGGCCATTTTATTTATCGGAGAGGGAAGTCAACCCAATCGCGTTGGCATCACGAGAAGAGTTAATAGTATCTGTCTTCGCCAATCTGACACAGAGGAGAAAGGGAAAAATAACTCGTTAAAAGTGATTTTATACTAACGGTAACATAATACATCTAATCGTATACAAGAAAAAAAATATGTGTCAATATAAAATCTCAATTTGTGAGTATTTGGCACAATTTAGGAGTTCCCTAATATATGGAATATCCAGTAGTTTTCTTATAACCCCATTTTGTTAAGGGATTAACAAACGTACACTTCAATGGAATTGGATGAAGAAGATAAAAATCTTCTCAATCGATGATCGAGTCGCAGTGATTTTCCAATTCAATATTTGCTCTTATTTAATGAACCATCAATTATTGGAACACATTTCCATTTTAAATGCAGAAAAACCTCGACTGATTCAGTTATTTTAAATGTAATGAGGCAAAAGGGCAGCAGGATTAGAAAAAAAAGTCTTCTTTATGGTCTATCCTCTCTCTCATCAGATTTAATTTAATTATAGTGAAGTAACTAAAATTAAAAATACCCCAGCAACATATACTGAAAGTCACTGTGCTAAATTAATAAGAATCCTTTGTAGGAACATGTCCCTAGGTATAAATTACTATGTATGAGCTCTTATATATTATACAAATTAAACAAAACTAGACAATTAATTTATATATATACATGTACATGGTGAAGAACCGATCACTCTACTTTTGGAAAACTACACGATCGCGTATCCGAACGTGTGTCCGAAGTGTACATAAGATAAGTCTGACATATGGCCAGGCGCACATAAGTACCACAAGATGCGGCTAAATACCCACATATATAATGTATAAATATATTCACTAACACATAATCAATCTGATAAATGACAATAATTTTAAGTAAATTAAATGGGATGAAATTCCCTGATATTTTGTGATAAAACTGAAAATATTTTCCTAAGATGATTTTAGTTGGGGTTCGGTCGAGGTAGATCCAAAAAAACACAAATAAAAAA
>KZ807588.1:340407-351071 GCA_000696205.2 Oncopeltus fasciatus
AAAAAAAAATTAAAATAGCGTGTATTTCGCTTGGTGGAGAAGTTGCCCAATGGCAGTACTCCTAAAGCACTATTTACTATATTTACAATTGTTTATTTTATTGTTGTTTTTTAAAATTCTTATTGGGAAGTGTTGGAAATGTGGAGGTCACGCGGCCATTTCCTATTCAAGCGGCGTGGTGGGTTATAATACTAAATAGAGTTTGGGCTAAAGGATTGGGATGCATGGGAAGATCAAAGTGGAATTTATTAAAACGGGTTGTGATAACTTCTTTTACAAACGGGATTTCAAGGTCATTGTAGAGTAAGGAGTTGGCAACGTAATAGGGTGCATCAACTATGATTCTTAGGATTTTGGATTGGAAGGACTGTATTCTTTGGATGTTGAATGGTTTAGCAGTTCCCCACAGTACGATTCCATAAGTCCAAATATTTCTCAGCAGTTTCTTATAAAGAGTTAGATTGTTAGTCACAGTTAAAGTTGACTTGCGGTTTAACAGCTTGTAAAGTTGTCCTAATCTCCTATTTAGTTCCTATCTTGTGATTTTTGTGTGTGTGTGTTCCATGTTAGACAGGAGTCAAGATGAAAGCCCAGATATCTGACGCAGTCGGAAGTAGGGATGGGAATATCATTAAAGTAAATTCCGTCAGGCTGTTTCTTCCTTAGTGTGAACGTAACATGACAGCATTTGCTTTCTGACCTTAATGCGCCAGAGCTGGCACCATCGCTGTGTGTTCATGAGGTGTCGTTGGAGATTTCTTCTGGCAGTATGTGAGTCGACATCGGAAGGAAATATTGCTTGGTCATCAGCAAAGGTTGCAAGGAGTGTGTAAGGGTAAGAGGGGATATCGGCAGTAATTCCAATTATTAGGAATAAAACTTTTTGCAAACATTTAAAATTTAGAAAACAATATGGTCATAGTTCGTATATAAGAGCAATGAAACGTTGTAATATATAAGTAAAATATACTGCTCTACAGACCAAAGATTCTAGCAAGATCAAATTCAGCGGGACACATTTAAATGGAAAAATCTAAGTTGACCTGTCGCAAAATCGAACGTATTAGAGCGAGATATTATCTTACATTGTAAATATACAATGTGAAAAACACTGTAGCCAGCAATATTTAATATACATAAATGAAGCCCATCAGATGTATGTAAAAGAAATATTTACTTGTGGGGATTACAAAGACATGAAAAGTAAAAATAATAATAATTAATAATTGATCAGTTTATGCAGTTCTTGCGTGAAAGGTATCTTATATATTCACCTGCAATATGCCCAATACTCATTCATTTTAGATTTTCGTAATAAGTCTTGAACTAATAGCTAAATTTTTCAATATAAAATTAAATTGGGTTACAAAATAATTTATAAAATTATTATAGAAGTAAAAAAGGAATTTTTCTATAATTTATATTGCACAACATGATAGATAAAAATGGCTAAATTAATGACTTTTCGTTTTTTAATTAACTAAGAATTTAAAACTCCGATCATTATATAGAGACCTTGAGTAAAATATTCGAAAAATAGGTTTTTATATAAATAGATGTTTTTGTACGTGCGGATGCAAAAGAATGTGTGAAATAGAATATCTAAATTCATTATATGAACTTATACTTGCAAACTGATGGACAAGTTCATTATTAACTTTTATGTTGCAGATAAGGAGATAAGAGGACAACCAAACTGAAAATCATTAATATTATCGTTAATAGTATTATAAACGAAGAAACATGTTAAAGAAAGTAGAATTAGACAGAGAATTCCCTATTCAGCACTATCATTTTCCAAAAATGAAAGATTTACACTAAGGTCCCTTATTTTAAATTTATAGAAACTAAACGAGGTATTTAAGTTTTCTATTGGAAAACGTTGAAAGAAAACGTCTTGTAGTAGGGGTTTTAGAAGAACACAAAAATGTAATGATCGTCACTATCTTATAATTGTTAGTTTTATATTAAAAATTGATAGGACGGATGGTTATGATCAATAAAGTTTGCCCGAAATACTCTTACTAAGAATGAATTTTAGAATGTGATTGAGTGTTTTCACCTCGTAAAATCATACTTGTCATTATCTCTTTTCCATGTTTATCTTTAATTAAGTATGGGAACTCGTATTGGCTTACGACACTTACAATTTGTGAATAGTGAATCCGAAGGAACAGCAAAGAAAGAAGAGCTGGATTGTTGTTATTTCGTATTTGCGTAGACTCAAGTCGGAAAGAAATATTTTTCTCCAAGTATGAAATAGCATGAACGACTGTATTGTTCACATCACACATTCCCGTCCGTGACTCTGTCCGAATTAAATGATAAACTCTTTTCAGCTGTGGGAAAGAAGTAATGGCAGAGCCTAATGTCCGATGGTACAATAACCATCCATCATTGTTGTTGTACGGGTGGGAGGAAGGACCCCACCATTCGCCCTGCCGTAACTCAGCAGGACCTAGCCCGCACTTCGCCGCTGTATTAATAATAATAAAATATATAAGATGGAGGTGGTGGTGGAGGGGGGGGGTTAAGTGAATCGCGGACGAGTAATTCCCTCTATTTAATGGAGGGGATTAGAGGTTAAATGAGCGGACTTCTACAAATGGCAGACACGAGAGAGGGCTCCTCACTATTAGCGCCCGCCGAGCGCTCGGTAAATTATAAGTGTGATGCGAGCCCCACTTCAGAAAAGCACTCCCACAGCGGATTCTGCACACCATCTTACAATTTTCAAGACCTGTTTTCCACCAGACAGTCTACCCGTCACGCGTTAACTCATCAGTCTAAATAAAGATGCAATTAAATAAAGACTTAAAATAAAAGTATAAGTGACTCATTTCCTCTAATAACCCCTAAATGATAATTAAAACATAAAGAAACCTTCCTAGGATTGCCTTAGAAAGATAGATGATAATGGTGATAGGTGGGATTCTCATACTTACTTTCTGTTGGTAATAATGATAATATAGCGATCTTGTCGACAGGGACGATGCTTTGATCTTCCTGTGGTTTAATCTGGCCCTTTGAAGGGCAATAAGAGATTTTGACATTCAAACAGCTGGAGCCATAATTAAAAAGTTTGTAGAACTCTTGAAGAACGCAGATGGCGTTGACGTGATTAGCCACACTCTGCCTTTCTGTCCCAGATAGAGACGCCAAGAAGGCCAAGTATATGGTAGTTGAGCAGCACCAAACGCAGCCAAGAAAGACAGTTGAGTAGATAAAAATTGGAATAATGTCAGCCAATCGGCGTTACTTCGGGTTGAGGTAACACAAAGATCCTCCTATAGAACAAGGTTATCCACCCAGTCCTTAGGTATGATGTGAAAACCTGGACTACGACCTGAGCCGAATGCCAAGATCTACTTGTCTTCCAGAGGAGGATCTTTAAAAGGATATTTTGGAGGAGTTCTCACTCATGAAGGAAGGCGGCGTAGGACCAACAAGAAAGTCTACGATCTCTATGACCACTCCGATATCGCCTACATCATTTAGCGATCCAGACTAAGATGAACTGGCTGTGCATATAGCAGTTATTGACGGGAGGTATCCCGTGAAGACTGCTGGCAATGACTATCCCTGGAAAAAGAAGAGTCCGTCGACCAAGGCAACGCTGGATGGACTACTTGGCAGGTGACGCCAGGATCCTGGGGGTCTGGAACTGGATAACAGCAGTACTAGACAGAGACTTCAGGTGGCAGCTGATTTAGGAAGCCTGGACACGACATCGTTTTGTGGAACCGTGTTAATAATAACATCAACAATTTCCAGTTCAATATCAACTTTACCCCAGTTCACCCTAAGAATCATTTAACCATATTTATCTTTTTAAAGGACAAAGCAAAATACAACTATACGATTCAGATATAATTTTTAGTGTTTAACGAGTAAACAAGTATGTTGAATATTACATAAAATGAAAATAAATTCCATGAGAAAATGGTGAGAGAAAAATATTCATATTTTGCACTAGGTTATTCTAAATATTTGAAATAAAAGATACTTATAACTTTATTATTCATTCTTTGGCTCAACATCCTCTTTCGAGTTTTGATAAAACAAGAGTTTATTAAAGCTTCATGCTCCTTTCAAGCATGGAAGAGCTGGTATTATTCCTAAAGAGAGGAATTAAAGACCTGAGGAATCCCAAGATTTTCATAAAATATAATTAAACCTTTGTAAAATTTAATATCTTTAGTCGAAGTATTATATTTTAGTAACAAATTTAAACGAGAAGCAATCCTTACAGTAAGATAGAATATTATTTATTTAAATAAAAATTTTTTTACTATAAAAAAAATTTGTAATGCTTAAATTAATCCTGCCACCCAGGAGAAAAAGAAAATAAGCAGTTATTATATGGTTTTAGTTGGAGTTTAGTCAAGGTAGAATAAAAAAAAAAAGTGTGTTTTTTTAAACGATTATCTGCCAACGTTTCGGCTTACATTGTAAGCCATCTTCAGGGATGTCTATCATGAAGACGGGAGTGGACGTCCTGTCCCTGAGTTCACATTTCCATGACTAATGTGTAAAAAAACTACGGTAAAAAAACTCTCCTTTTAAAAATAAAATAAGCAGGTTTTCTTATCACTAAGGGCGGCACGTGGTCCATTAGAATAAGAAAGGCTTAATCTCTAAGTTAAAATATCAATCTTAATAAGTTCTTTTTGTTTTATTTATAAGACAAATGATTTTATTGTCATTATTTTAAATATATTAACCCCAAATAACAATTTATACCTATTATGTTAAACAACAATATTTCATAATAAATAAAGATATTAAAGATTTTTATTATTAGGTAAAAATATTTTTTTTCATAAATATTATTTTTTTGTGGTATTTAATCCCACGTAAATTTTAACAATTTTCAGTGGAAGGGAACATAATAAAAAATTTAACTGTCCCAGCCAGGACACGAACCTGGATCTCCTGCTATCCGTGCCGGTGCGTTTTCCATGTGCGCTACCGAGACAAGTCTGATAAGATATTAAATTCCTCGAACTAGTGTCGAGAGTCTAACCTCCAAGGCAGACGAATATATCGTCTTATATTTTTATATAGCTCGGAGGAGCTGACATTGTCAAGCTGTTGACTCTCGTTATTTACTTTTAAATTTTTATTTTATAAATATTATGTCCTGGCGGGGACAGTTAGATATTTTATTCTCTTCCCTTGAACTAAAAATTATTAAAAAGATTTTTTCTTTTCTTTTCTTGTTCAGATAATTTTCAATTTTGTTTTCTATTAATACTGCCTTTTCATGGAAATTAATGAAACAATAAAAACACACATTGGTTTAAGAAATGAAACTAATACCGAATTAGGTTAATTAATTTCAAAATTCGCTGGAGGCCCTCGTAGACAGATATTGTTGGAAAATCGAAGAATAAATATTAAAAGTCGTGGCAAAATACAAACGAAGAAAGGGTGAGAATGAAGTGGAATGGGAACGGAAGAGGAAATAGAGAAAAAGAGGGTGGGGGTGGTGGAAAGGTAAGGATGACGGGTGGAGAGACAAGGGAAAAAAGGCATTTGTGAAGGAGGCCGAGGTGATACAGGGGCTGGCCAATGATTTAGAGGAGAGCTATTGCCCTCCCATATTTATGGTGTATATGCGCCTCCTATATATACCTAACTACCTGGACCGCTTTATAGCTGCTACCCCTTAAATCATTTCCGCCGAATAGCTCAATAATAGTCTCATTCTTCATCGCAGTAATTCTATCGTAAATATCTTCTCGCTAACCGTAATCCCGACTCTCCCCCTCAGCCCTAAAGAGTTCGGTTCTCTTTCTCCAAGCCAGTCATCATTCGCCGGTGGGGACGGCATTTTCGCAAATTTGAAATGTCTTGAGAAATTCCTCCCTAAAGGTTTCAGCACTCAATCATACTCCATGTCTTTTATGGAGCAACATCCCAGTCTATTTTAAGAATACATTATATATATATAACTCTTTATCTTAAAAAAATTATTCTGTACATTTTCAATTTTCAATAAACTATAATTTTTGATGGGGTACATTGTTGTCCTTGCTCGTCTATCCCGGGACGTAACCCGTCCTCAGAGAGGAGCCCAGGTTAACCCGCGATAGACTATCTGGCACCCATCTTTTCCTGTCCTAGGATAAGAAGGAGACTAGGCAGGGAGTCAAGGAGGGAGTGAGAGGGGAAGAATAATGTCGGTGCATTCACTCCCTTGATATGTTATCTAAACTGGCTGAAGTAAGAGGTCCCTTGGCTACCTCCTCTTGAGACGTAGGGGAGGGTAGTCGGGATGAACGTGGGATGCCAAGGAGAGGACTAGAAGATTTGGATGCCCTTGGAGGTTTGTGTGGAACTTATCAAACCTGGAACGGATGAGCTCGGAAACAAAAGGTTCTTGAGGGTCAGAATGGAAGGTTTTATTGGATACGTAGGTAGGAGTGTTAAGGATTGTGCGAAAGACTTTGGACTGGAACCCCTGGATACATCTAATGTTTGATGGCGTCGCTGTTCCCCACAATTCAATACCGTATGTCTAGATAGGTCTAATTAATGTTTTGTAAAGAGTTATTTTGTTTTCTATTGTTAATATGGACCTGGGGTTCAGCAATCTGTAGAGCTGTCCAAAGCGTCTGTTTAGCTCTTGTCTCTTTGTCTGTAACTGAGTCTTCCAGGTTAGTTTACTGTCTAGGTAGAACCCATGGTAGCGGACTGTCGGAAAGGAGGGAAGAGGAACATTATTAAGGAGGACTGGCGGACATTGACCTTAACTGGAGTTAAGGTGGGATTGAATGTTATTTGAGTCAGTGTAAGGATCCGGGTTGCAGGAGAGTATGGCTGTGTCATCTGCATAGGACGCTAGGAGTGTGTCAGGATGTGTTGGGATATCGGCAGTGAAAAGGGTATATTTAAGAATACTACGTCACTTGTGTATTACCAATCCAGAAGAATCATTTAAAATTCAATTTAACTTTAAACTCTTATTTAACACTTTTTTAATCAATTGCTGTGGAAAAAAAAACTCTTTACTATACTTCTTTCACGAATATAGTGGCTATATAATTAATCTGTACTCCATAAAAATATAGTGCACTAGTACTGAAAGATAACAATTAATCTATTTTTCATTAAAAATATCTGTTTTGGTATCATAAAAGAATCTTCTAACATTATTTTCAATTTTTATTTAGCAAGTCTAAAGCCTTCGGTAATCAGGAACTTGTGAGTAATAAGCCAATAAGAACAAAACACAAACATCAAGGGCCCGTTTATGAAATCAATGCAGATCAAATGTTGTCTCAAAGGAAATTCACAAAGAGGTCATATGATGTGCCCTCATTAAAGCATCCCTTCTTCACAAATAAGGTTTTCAGAGTAGACTAGGTAATTTAAACAGGGGAAATTGCACTATCCTTGCGCAATATGAAATATAGTAATATTAATTATTACTGACTTATTAATTATTATTATAAATATTTTATTAGCGTTATTAATAAAATAAATACGGTATGTTGTGAAAAGGAGTAAATATTTAATTAATCTATAACGTTCAGAATACAAAACTACTATTACACCAAAAAGAATGTTGGAATTACATCACGTACACTGCTCCAATCTGAAATCTCATGAGTCGACAAATTACGGACAAATAGATGACAAATTCATAAATGAAACTTACAGAATTTTTCCAATTTTGGATTTTGGGCTATTTTTTTTTTCTCGAAACTTATAGTTTTAATGGCCAAAGGACTAAATATATACTATCTATCTCTATGTACGTGGCACTATAATTCTTGTGTTAGTCTTAGCCTTCTACAACAAAGTACGCCAGTCTTCCCTGAGTTGCGTTGCCATTCCCTTACGGTCAGGAGTACTCTTGCATCAGTTTTAACGCCATATCACCGTCTTGTCCACACGTCGTTTACAGTACATCTGCTCGTCCAGCAGTTGCCTGGTAATATCACCAACATCCATTCGTGCGACGTATCTATGTCTGCTGATCCTCTCCCCATGAAAGAGCAGGTCTAGCTTTCAATTAGTCCTTTGCTTCCCGATCTTATCTTCGCAGATATGGTAGATGATCTTCCTCAGGAATCTAAGCAGACGTAATTATTGTTTTCTTCATGAGGTGCCAGGATCCTTAGACATAAGATGCTCTAGACGCAATTGAGATGAGTTTGCTTCTCATGTATTTTGCAAACGAACTTACACTTTCTTTTAACATTTTTTAAAGTAAAGATAAGAGGAAATACACTGAAATTTAAAATGGCTGTAAGTAAAGAGGATAAACACTACACAAGTGCATTGGTATGAATGAGAGTAGAGCGAGTACAATTCAGACTCAGACAGAAGGGAAAGAAAGAGAACGTAAGGATTAAAGCCACGTCCGGTGGTGAGGATTTAAAGGCAGCTGAAAGGAAGGTTTGAGCTATCGAGTGCTATAGGATAGAGCCGGCGGCGCGTTATCCCGGGGGCCGCCATTTCAAGTTTTAATTGTGTTCCTCTCCACCTTAAAAACCCCGCCGCCTTCGGAACTTGTAAACTAGTTTCAAGTTAGAAACGAGATCATGGAAGCAGCATCGGCACCAACCCCGCCCTCAGCCGGCTCTCTAAGAAGTTTCTCTCCTAGAGTAGTTTTCTTTAACATTGTATCTTTCCATTCCTGTTGTTCTTCCTGTTTGTTTGTTTTTTACTCTGCTTTTCATCTAGTTTTCTTCATAGTAACCCNAGGGAGGGCGGAATGGAAATTGCTGGGTGGAGATAGGGTTGGACCAATCTCATTTAAGGTAGGTGAGTGTGGTGAGCTACTCAGTCGACCTTAAAAGAGTTTTAGTCATATTTTCAAGGTGGGCAGATATATCTCGATAAAATATATAACCATCCCTTGTTTTTTGTTATACTTGGCGAATGTAGCCCGAAATGGAACTTTCAAGATTAAGAATTTTAGATGTTTTTTGTTGGGGTTCGGTCAAGGTAGCTCCAAAAAATACAAATTTAAAAAATGTGTATTTTTTAAAATTATCTGCCAACGTTTCGGTTTACATTGTAAGCCACCTTCAGAGCCATCATGAGGGCTGAGAGGTCAGAATCAGAATGAAAGTTATCTACGGTCAAAAAAACTCTCCATTTGAATAATATTTTTATTTCTCATTTAAGGCCAAAAATATGGTTCGTTCAAATTATATTTATACGCATACTAGCTAAATAGCAGTGCCTTCTTAAGAGCAAGATTTTAATATTGAACATTTTACATTTGAACATATAACATAACTTGGGGTGTTCTTACAATGTTTAATAATTTATTTTCTTTCAATGAGAAAATATTTAGAACAAAGTAGTTTAAACCAGTCGAAACTTTTAAATATTTTACATGTAGATAAAAGGTAAATATTCACAATAAGTCTTATATTCAAAATCTAAATTGGATCCTCAGAAGTACAATGGAAACCAAAATAAAAGAGAAATAAATAATTGAAATCCTATAAAACAAAAGACTCCTCCTGAAGTTCTCTACATTTTTCACGTACACAGGACGCCTCTTCAAAAGCTTCTGTTATACTGTTATTTACAACAGACCGAATATCATAAATTACAGCCAGGAATAAACTTCTATCATGTTTGCTATTATTCAATATTTTCAATTTAAAAAGTATACAAGGCTCAGTAGACAGCTAAAATTTTCAATCATAATGCATTTTGAGGCAAAATAAGTGATGAAATGCCCCAAAATAGCCTTAATTTTCGATGAGAATGGTTGAAAACGTAAGACGAATCACTGTTTCTGATAACGGCTAAATAATAATCAAAATGGGATGTTATTTACAAGAGCGAAATTTAATTAAAAAAGAAAAAACACGTTACTTCTTAATAAAAAAAATATTAAAAGCTATTATTTAAACTTAAAGTTCACAATTGGGGATTATATAGAAAAAAACAACATTGATTCAAATCTTGGAACACAATATGTAATTCTTGACTGATTTGAAGTCAATGTACAGTTTAACAATAATTTCTTTAAGCAAACTTCATCCTCTTAAGGGACATCCCAAAAGAGGATACGTTATAGGCTTGAGAGAGCAAGAGAGAAATTGCCCTGCGAGATTAGGATATATTCTGGACAAGGCTCTTTGTAGGAGAGAGAAAGGGAGGCAACACAGCTTTGGCTGAGGTGGGAATGTATCAAATTTGTAGAGTAACTCTGCTCAATGTGTTCTGCCAGTTTCCAAGAGCACACAAGCCACTGAATGAACAGGTCATCCCCTAAACACTAGGCGATTCAAGCCTATCAGGCAACATAAAGATTGTAGAAAGTCGACCGATAAGAATGACTTTTCCCAATGAGATAAGTAAAGCTGATTTAAGCAGCAGAACTGAGGCTCGTCTGAAGGCTCTTGCTTAAGTAGAAGAGGCACCACGGAGCAGGGCCAACTGGCACTAATGCCGACAGCCCACAAACCGCACTCAAGTGTCAACGTCTCCAAGGAGGGTTTCACAACTCACTTCGTCCACTTAGAAGAGAATCCCTTTCGCTAAATTTAAGGATTTTAAAAGGCAGGATTAGTCCGTCATAAAGGAACTGCGTGAGATAGGCGAATTCCTCAGCATCGTACTTTATGGATCAATTTCCTATGTCATACAATATCCCCACACTAATGAAAAAAAAAATATGTATATAT
>KZ807588.1:360886-386285 GCA_000696205.2 Oncopeltus fasciatus
TCCTGGCTGGGACAGATAGATTTTTTTATTCTATTCCCTCTCATTAATTGTTTAATAATAATAATAATTTAAAAAGTTCAGGATGGAAATGACGGAATACAAAGAGCATTGAGCTGGTAACTTTAAGTTTAACGTGGAAGGGAACAAATAAGAACTGAAATAAGGGTTACGGAAAAGAGATAAAAAAAATATTTAAAAAAAAGATTGCCCATTCAATTAATGTAACCAATCGTGAAAGGCAAAGAAACAATTTTGAGACAGAGAAAATGAAACTGAAGCTCAGCCATAATGGAATGGAATATGACTCCAAGTCCCGCAGGACCGCGCCTTCCTTCTTCCCCATTGTTTGCTGGGGAGTGAGGGGAGGGGGGCGATATAAACAATAACCGAAGGATTTTCCTTGAAAAACAATATTAGAAGGGAGAGATGGAACAGGTCAGTGAATATGGGGAAGGCACCAACCGACCCTTCATCCCTTCCCTGCAGCCTTCTTCTTTATTCACATATTTCTTTTCGGTCAAAGGAAGCACATCCTTCATGCACACAAAAACCTATTGGAGAACGCCTTTGAGAACTTACTGACCGATATTGACGCTCTTATTTGCTTTTTATGGATTCCCTCAGGAAAAAGTGCTAGGGAAGTGCTCGCCTCACATTCCCGTACAGCTATTTGAATAGGAAAGGAAATGTGAAGTCTATATTGATACACCAAAAGGTGCATATTACAAATGCACAACACGGCTTTGTCATTTTCATGACGATAAATAATCATTCATTCCTTAATGGATGAAGGACATATTAAGGTTACTGACCGGACTGCCTAAGGTTAAAATTCAAAGAGAAACCTAACCTAAACAATTAGAGGGAGAAGGAGTTTTATATACAAATAAATAAATAACGCAAAGCGACGAATGTAAGTTTCACCCTTCATAGAATAAAATATATTACGGAAAATTATCAATATTATTATACCTTCCCAAGTAATAAAAAACAAATAAGAAAAAAGCTTATTTTTTTTTATTTCCTTGAAGGCTTTTCAGTACATTTCTGTGGAAGGTGGAAGCTCTAAGGTGCACTTTTTCTGAGGATGACAAAAAAGGAAAAGCTAGCAGGCAAAAAAATTAAATACTATATTTTAATATATTTTGTATGTATAAATATTTTTTCTACAATTCGGCCATTAGGATTAAAATGAAATTCCCAATTTTTATTTCTATTATAATGTACGAAAAATAAGAAATTTTTTGTTTAAGAAGGTTAGACTTATTTGCTGTTCTATTTTCTGCGTTAGGCCGTGCCAAAGAAAACTCTCTTTGCCAAGCTTTAGCTCATCAGGCCTAAATAGTAACTCTTAATAAGTTAGTAAGCCCAGAAGAGCATTATAATTATTTTGAAATTTATGTACAAGCCTGTATGTAACATCATATGAGTCAAACTTTATTTTCAGAAATATGTGGCCTCTGGAGGATTATAATTTAATTTAATTCCCCAGAGGACTCATATTTATATAATGATTATTGGCAGAAATAAGTTACAGACTAGATTGCAGTAAGGCTTACGTCACAAAATTTCACGCTATCTGGGATGATATTTGGTTTTTTAAGATATTACTACTTTCCAGCACACGGCTATCATTAGAATCCTGATAAGAAAGGACTTCTTCTTATCGGACACTTACTGTTTGAAGAGTAATTGTCCAGGGAAGTGAAGGGGTTTCTCCAGAATGTATAGTTAAGTTTAAATTTGAAGAGCCTGATGGAAAGGATTCTACAATAAGAAGGTGTAGCACAATTAAAATTGATTAGGTAAAAAAAAAAAGTCTAAGTAAAATTCATCCTGAATACATATCTTCATTAAATGTAATAAATAAAAGCTAAATCGGAAAATAAAGAAAATTAATTATTTAGGTTTTAAATTGTAGTACTTTATAAGTACTGGAATATCCCGGGAAGATTGTCTTCCCCTATTTTCCCCAAGAACTAGAGGCAACCGCCAAGAAGAGAATATCGATCTAGACTGAACGGCGTCGTCTTCCTGTCAGCAGGACACAGCCTCCAGGATCATTCATATCCTAATGGGCCTTTACACTGAGCCAGCCTCCTTTAAGGGCTTTTTGAGGGAACGATCAACAACAAAGATGTCGAAGCCCCATTTCCACTCGACTTGCTTGAATTGGCAGACATTCGCATGAATGCCGATAGCAGTGTACTGACAGGCATCACAGGAAATATAACTTATTTCCAGCTGGTATCGATGTACTTATACTGGATAATAAGAAAACAGCCAATTCTTTACACTAATTTTTTCCTACAGTGGGCTGAATACTTTTAAATCCAAAGGCCTTACCCTCAGAGCATGGAAACCTTGATTATACAACTAGGAGTAGCTCCTGAGAATACAGCGCAGGTACTCTATAATCATGGCCTCTGAAGATGAGTGCTCAACCTAAAATAAATATTAGTGTGAAGAATTGGCTCTTCACTTATCCTACACTATACTTTTACATATTTCGGCCGGGCATTTTGTTGAATAAACTGCGAATATATCCCAAAGCCCTGCCCTCCAGGGAGTTAAATGCTCTATACAAAGAAGGTATGTTCCATTGGCTGGAAAATGCCAAAATATTGCGACACGCGGTTAAGTAATGATTAGAAACTATATAAAGATAACTAAATCAAACAAAAATATAAGATGAAAACAAGTAATATATCTTAATGCAACATGATCTTGCTTGAAAAAAAAAAAAAAAAAACTTTCATATATGAAAATATTTAAAATCAACCATAAGCAATCAAATACTCCAGTCGTCCAATGTACTTAAAAACTAATATATTCAAGGTTTCGCTCATGAGGGCTAAATGGAAAGTGATCTTTATAAGTAACTTAGCTCAGATGATGACATTATGACAATATGATATTCTTTGACACGTGGTCAAGTAAATGATCTTTCAGGTCAAGTACGATTATAATATAACATTTATTCTACTTGACTGCTATTCTTATTGGAATTTTCTTATTTATATTCTTTATTATATTTTAAAACACTCCATGTCTCAACTCATTACTTCTTAAGTATTGAACGTAAAATGCCTTCCTACTTTCTAAAAACTCTCTAGACCATTTACTAAAAAATATAATGGAAATGCATAGTAAGGAAGGGTATTAATTTTTACGTTCGGAAGAAAACTTCTGAATAATGTACGGAAGGTATTAATATTCTTTAAAATGAATGTAGATTGCGCTAGTTAAATTCCTTTCACCTTCTCTTTCATTGTCATGCCAGGAAGCTCATTCATGTTGAGGCAAATGAAAAGTAAGGTTCACCTAAAAGTGTGCAGTTTCGGATATAATACTTAAGTAAATGGAAATATTCATATACAAAGGAAATGATGAAAAAAAAAAAAACAGAAAACAGTAAAACCCACCAAGAGCAGATGGATATTATATTAATATCTATACATAGTGCCAATGACCACTTCTAGAGGATATCTATTTCAGGAATGGCAATATAATTGAGAAAAGAGATGGGGCGTCTTGGATTGTTGAAGGCTGTATAGACGACAGGGAGCTGAAGGGAATGCGGCTATTACTTAGGTAAATGGTCCTTCGACCCCAGGAGCCAGGAGCCAAATGAGGGAGAAGACCTACCTCCCTCGGGCACCTAGAGGGGACATATCCCGAATTCCCGCCTCCCCCTGCGGAATGCAATATATGCAAAACAGCAGTGGAGGGGTGCCGCATAAAGTGCACCCTGCGAGACAGGGAACTATTAAACCCTCCTCAGACCGGCTGTTCGGATTCGGATCATGCCCCTTCGAGTCCCTGCTTCGATATATGTATGTGCGCACGTGAGCGCTTCTTCTTGCCAATTTTATTGCTCCCCACCCCCCACCCCCAAAACGAAAACATATCGATAGAAGCTTTCTTTAAATATATAGAAAAGAAAAACAAGAACGAAATCTTTGGGATTTAGCAAGTATTACGCACTTTATGAGAACTCTCGGCTATTATATCAAATACACTCGACAAATCATGATCTATTAAAACATTAAATGGAAAAACTTTAATGAGAGGGAATAGAATAAAAAATCTAACTCTCCCAGCCAGGAATCGAACCTGGATCTCCTGCTATCCGGGCCGGTGCACTTGCCAATTGTGCTACCAGAGGATAGGAGGAGATCCAGGTTAGATTCCTGGCTGGACCAGTTAGATTTTTTCTTCTATTCCCTCTCATTAATTGTTTAAAATTAACGTGGGATAAAAAACCACAACCAAATAAAATATTCATTCAATGGAACTTTTTTTTGTGGAAATTGTGGTTCGAGACATGATCCTATTTGACATAGGAAAGTACAAAGATGCCGTTTAGATTTGTCAAAAACTTAAGAAATCAGAAATTAACAAGAAACCAGAAGGGATACAATATAATAATTTTTCGATGACCAATGCTGTCGTTAACACGATGATCGATAATGAAATTTCCATTGCACAGAAAGGCGGACATTGATGCGCATTCGACTGCAAATAGGAATGAAGCAAAGATCCCGTAGAAGATCTTATACTAAGCATAAATCATAAATGGAAGTAATTTATTTTCAGATATAATATTAAATAAATATTACAACCAAATTCACTAATTTTACTATATGTTTCATAAAAAATCTATACTGATTTGTCGTCCTCTTTATATACTATGTTTAGCATCTCTAAATTAAACTTTTAAAGATCCCACTAGATTTCAATAATGTTCGTACCATCGTAAAGACCCATGCCAAAGTTTTTACCAGAGAGAGAAGGAAAGGCTAATAAGACTGAAACACTCCCTGTTAATGGTAACAAAACACGATAGCGGCTAACAATAGAGCTGATAAGAACTGGACGAGTAAAACTTCACTACATCATGGGCTTTATTCCTTCAAAAATCTTATGTCTCTTGCTTTAACAGAAAAGAACCACGCGATCAATTTTATAAGTATGAGTGCAATCAATTAATATACATAAACTCAAAAGAATACTTTTAAACATAACAAACAGTAATAATTTACACTAAACAGTAGTTTACAATACGTTAGTCACTAATTGCTTTAGTATCACTTGCAAATAATAATATTAAACTATTAAGCTAACTATCAACCAGCACACCCCTTTTCAGTCAAAATACCAAAGAAATGTATGTCATTTTAGCCATTGATGTTCTTTTTTTATTATTATTAGGTTTATACCTCCATTCAAACTTAAATCCCTTTTTTTTGTTCTCCCTCTAAATCCTTATGCCTCCTCGACCGATTTCAGTAATCAACAAACTCTTCCAAGGGTTAGCATAAAGGAGCGTAATTGCCGAATTATATTTGTAATACAATAAAAATAAAAGACGCTAGAAATAGTACAGGCAAATATATGTGAGGTTTGACGGGTATTTTTAGCTTCTCCAATGTACGTACTGTGGGTGAAGGAATATTGAATTATTTCTAAATTCGAGTCCATGGTATCAACATGAATAATTTGATTTATTTACGGGAAATCGGCTAAAGTTTGAGTCTGTCTAAGTCATATTTTTTTTTATTTATTAGCTATTATAGATGTACAATTAGAAAGCTGACACATACAAAAGAATCTGAACGTTCGTCCTTTACAGTCAATTTCAAAACCAAAGAACATGGGTGTTTCCAACGATCATTGGACTAGTTCAGGAGAAAGGACACGCTGACACTACAAATCACAAAGCAGGTACAAATCTGTTTAAATACACTTCTACCAAGGGAAATTCATCCTTAAGGGTAACGCAGAAAGATATTTTTAAAAATGTATGTACTGCAAAACAGCTCATAGTATTACAGGAAAAAGCTCCTTTAAAAATTGAAGAACTATCCCGGCATCCTTACACACTAACCTGCCATTGAAAAAATCTGCCAATAGGCGAACTCAATATCCTTGAAAAGCAGGATAATGCGTTTATCCACTGCAAATACTCCATGGAGGGATCAGCCAGAAGAAATCGTTGGAACCAGTTTAAGGAAAAAATCGACCATTAGAACGTAATTTTATATTTTATAAATATTATTTTTTTGTCGTATATAATAGCATAAGTGGAAAATGCACCGGCCCGGATAGCAGGAGATCCAGGTTCGAGACCTGGCTGGGAGAGAGNTCTAACTGTCCCAGCCAGGACTCGAACCTGGATCTCTTGCTTTCCGGGCCGGTTCATTTTTCATTTATTTATTCTCTCTTTCATGCCGAATGTACCTTTAACACAAAACATACAGCGAATATTTTATTTATTATTATTATTTATTTAAGTTTATCTTCCGAGAGACCACCCCAAAAGATGATAGCTCTTGAGATAGATTGACAATGTTTTAGCTCAACTTGGTAGCATTAACTCGTACCACATTGAGGTTAAAGTTTAGAATGTCTGCGACTTCTAAGTTTTTACTTCATGTAATGGAAACCATTCATATTTCAGAATATTATTTTTTGTGGCATATAATCCCACGTAAATTTTAACAATTTTTAGTGCAAGGGAACAGAATAAAAAATCTCACACTACTGCGGGGAATTTAATATTTTATCAGACTTTTCCCGGTAGCATAGGTGGAAAATACACCGGCCCGGATAGCAGGAGATCCAGGTTAGAGTCCTGGCTGGGACAGTTAGATTTTTATTCTGTTCCCTTGCACTAAATATTGTAATTTTATATTATGTCTTCAAAACTGAGGAATTGAATATGTATGTATACCGTTAACGTAGTATTGAGAAATTCGTTTTGAATAAATCAAATAAAGCATAAAAATGCTAAATAAATAATTAATTTAACATGAACATACAACTAAATATAATAACGATGACTAGATGAGGTTAAGAATCAGTTGGAAGAGAAGGAAAAAGAAAGATTTCTAAAATGGAAAATACATTTATCTGAAGTGTCTACTAGGGTCTCAAAGGAAGAAACAAGTAGAAGAGTTGAAAGTTGCAAGAGTTCTTTTAAGCCTTTTTTTTTTCCCCAAAATGAAGGGGCTGAAATAAAGAAGGGCTATAAAACTTTCCTGCCCCAAACACAGAAGAAACAAAAGCAGGTAGTTAGAGACAGGTTAGAGTGATCGCTTTGTACAAATTTTCTTTCATTTTCTACCTTCATACACTCAGAATGTGTTGTATTTATAACACAAAATTTAACAAATTCCCTTTAAACCATATAGGGTTGAAATTAATATAAACTTATAATAATTACCTGACTTACTTCTTAATTGGAAAATATTCCTTTATGCATGATGTATTAAGTGAAATACCTAATACAAAGATATACCATTGGTCTTCAAAGCGCAGCAGATACGAGCCATGAGATAAAGGAAGGGGCGAACAAGTTCCTGACTCCTGTCGTACAATAGTGAAAATAATTGCATAAAAAAACATCATTTGGACATGATATGGACCACAAAATAAGCTAGCTATTCCTACCCACAATTGGCTCTAAAAATGTATCGCTTGTAATGTCACAAAAGTAACTAACAAGAACTAATTAAAAACCATTTTCTAAAAAAATATTTTCTCTATTTAAAATTAACTATTTTTTAGTTGAAACCATTGAAAAAATAAATATTTTAACAATTCACAATGCAATATTTAGAATTAAGCAAGTCTAAATATAATACTCATAAAGAATATGTTGTAAGTTTTAAAATATAATTAAAATTTTTTTAAGTGTCTTATGTTGTCCATNTGTGTGTGTGTGTGTGTGTGTGTGTGTGTGTGTGTGTGTGTGTGTGTGTGTGTGTGTGTGTGTGTGTGTGTGTGTGTGTGTGTGTGTGTGTGTGTGTGTGTGTGTGTGTGTGTGTGTGTGTGTGTGTGTGTGTGTGTGTGTGTGTGTGTGTGTGTGTGTGTGTGTGTGTGTGTGTGTGTGTGTGTGTGTGTGTGTGTGTGTGTGTGTGTGTGTGTGTGTGTGTGTGTGTGTGTGTGTGTGTGTGTGTGTGTGTGTGTGTGTGTGTGTGTGTGTGTGTGTGTGTGTGTGTGTGTGTGTGTGTGTGTGTGTGTGTGTGTGTGTGTGTGTGTGTGTGTGTGTGTGTGTGTGTGTGTGTGTGTGTGTGTGTGTGTGTGTGTGTGTGTGTGTGTGTGTGTGTGTGTGTGTGTGTGTGTGTGTGTGTGTGTGTGTGTGTGTGTGTGTGTGTGTGTGTGTGTGTGTGTGTGTGTGTGTGTGTGTGTGTGTGTGTGTGTGTGTGTGTGTGTGTGTGTGTGTGTGTGTGTGTGTGTGTGTGTGTGTGTGTGTGTGTGTGTGTGTGTGTGTGTGTGTGTGTGTGTGTATATATGTGTGTGTGTGTGTGTGTGTGTGTGTGTGTGTGTGTGTGTGTGTGTGTGTGTGTGTGTGTGTGTGTGTGTGTGTGTGTTTGTGTGTAATTTGCGTATGTGTGAGTGCTTGGCTGTACAAGTTCTATTACCCAAAATTTTTGCAAGAATAAAACCAAATCCGGTATTCATGCTCCATTATGCAATCTAACAAAATTAGTGAATGGTTGAAATCGTTATAGAGGATAGAGAAGAGATGTTTAGGGGAAGACCAGAATTAAAATCTAACATCTCTGTTATTGATACCATTACGAAAAAGAATGTATTTAACATAATTCATGTCTAATTTAATTTAATAATTAAAATATTTCTTTATTTATACCATTATTGTACCAGCCCATTACAAGGTGCAAAAAAAGCTCAGGATTGCATGTTATAACACGTATAAAATACAAATAATAAAGTTCTTATTATTTGCATTTAATAACATTCCCCAAAAAACGTACATTAAGAAAGATATATAATGGAGTAATTTGAGTGCTAAACGGGTCCTCTTATTTCATTTGATATTTTTTTAACATTAATTTATGCTTTTACTTGCATACCCTGAAAAAGGGAGGGTAAAAAACATTTCATACAAAGGCTGAGGAACTGTTAGCTTTTGAATTAAAATGCATACTTATAAGATTTGAGGTCTTAAAAATTATTAGTTATGGATAGTTATGGATAAATAATGAGAGTAATAGTTATTTTGATTTTACAAGCTTAAGTAGTCAAAACGTAGGACAATAAAAACCTTTTATAATTACATTCCTTAAAATATTCCTTCCTTAAATAACCGTTTTTGATTATTTAAAAAATACATTTGTTATTTATTATTCATCAGAAATGTTTGTCGAAAAACCAAACATTTTAAGGATAATACTGCTTTTTCAATTTGTTCTTCTTCTATACCTACCATGTCATTCTTAATTTAATTCAGCTATTTTGCATAAAAAATTCATACACTAACAAAACCAAATACATAACGATATGTTTGAATTTGGACTTCCACTCGGGAAATTTCAGCTATCAAAGAATTCCTCCAGATGAATTTCCGTTTTGCCAGAAAAAACATCAAATTTCGAAAAGTTTATTCTTTTGGCCAATTATAAATGATGAGTCATATAAGTGTGTGTGTATGTACATAAACATGAGAGGGGGGGTGGGGGCTTAATAGTGTTCACGGGTATCTCCGGATAGCTCTCCGTCCTTTTCTAAAACTATTAGCACTACAATCGCATCGCTAGTGCATGTTGGAAGTCAGCGACACTCTTCCCTAAAGAAGAACTGTCTTCGCTCTGGCGTAACATGGATACGGAAAAGGACTACGGGTCACAACGGGTCCGTTCGGCTACCCCATAACATGTTATTAAAATGTGTGCACAAGACATATTTGATTTAATTCAATGCAATAAAATTCGGAAGTAATCTCAACAAAAACCAGAAGCTAATATCTCTCTTCCAAAATGTGAAAGCAAGCTATTGACATTAACCATTTAAAATGTAACACAGGACAATAAATACAATATTTATTACTAGTTTAAATTAGTAGTATTTTCAAGAATATAAATTTTGGAAATTGATTTTTCCACTCTAGGTATTAGAGGAGGGTACTGTGTTATTTTTTTTAAAAAGTGGGAGATAAGAGAGAAGAATAGTTCTCAGTTTTGACTAAGGGAGTTATCAGTTGTATGTACGCCGGTTACAGACATATAGATAGCGACTGGAAGTTGGACCGAGAATGACACTACCTCGGAACGCCATCCCCCTCCCCTCGGATTCAATTCCCGCCGAACTGTGGGGGTTGATGGAATGCCGGTTCGTTACTTTTTCCACCTGCATCAACCCCCACCCCCACTCCACCCCACCCCCGAATTCTGGACAACCTGATGAATACCCCCCTCTCGCTCTCTCTCCACCGCACCCCGCGCCATTCTCTTCCACTGTCTGTGTATACCTTTCAGTCGGTCGTCCACTCTTTGTTTATAGTCTTTCTCGTAAAACAAACGCTGAATTCAATTTTATCCACCGCCGGCCTTCGGTTTTCTTTTTATTTCGCAATGGGGGAGAGTTCTTTTGATTCAATAATCCAATCAACTTGACCGTTATGAAACGCTTTCATACCCATTCTTTCATTTAACAGAATTTTAGCACGATATTTCAAATGAAGGTAGCATCAAATTCAAACAAGAGGCAATATTCTTTTTTTTAAATATTGAACTTATGTCATCCATAAATTTATTTTTACAAAAAATTCTTCATTTTGCATACGAGTAAAGGACTAAATATTTAAAATTAAAAAAACAGCAAATTTTGATACACAAAGTTATAGAACTAGAAATAAAGAGAAATAAGAAGTAATTTTCAGGGTTAAACAAGCAAGATAAAATTGGACTTGAAGTTCTTATTTTTGAAAAAATGTTTGTGATTAAACTTCATGAAGTATTGTTGATAATTATAAATAAAAATTAATAAACAGTTTATTGAAACGTAGCATTACATGTTCTAAACATTAATTTTGACATCCCTAAAACATAAATTAAAAGTCGCTAATGTGGACTCAATTCTTTCTGCCGATATATTGTGAATTTTGTTATGTAAACACTACAGTTAATTTACTTCGAGTGTGAAAACTGCTTGGGGAATACCCTAGCATACTTGTTGTTAAATTCCTCAAGATATTGTATAGCTCGTTTTTTTTGTGAGTTTTTTAACGAGTTATCGTTGAAAATTTGAACAATTTTTAAAAATTATTTTTATTTATTTATATTTTATGTAATTTTGGGTAAAAACAGGATTTTTCCAGTGGGCAGGAATTTATTAAAAGAAGTTTTCCAGGGGGCGGGACGAAGTGTGGGCGTAATTCTGGCTCCAGGCTGTTCTATGAGTGAAAAGAAGGGTCGGCATATTTTCCAAGATCCAGTCAAATATTTTCCTCAATAAGTGATTCTTGTAAAGATTTTCTAGAACCAACAGAGAAGTGGAATTATTCACCTATTAAGTATTAATTTTTTTTTAATAGCTAATAAAAATAAATAATCCAATTCTGTTCCCTTGCACTAAAAATTGTTAAAATTTACGTGGGATTTAATACCACAAAAAGATAATATTTCTAAAATTAAAATTTGAATGTAAAAAAACGAGAGTCATTAAAACAGCTTGACAATGTCAGCTCCTCCGAGCATAAGACGATATATTTGTCTGCCTTAGAGGTTAGACTCTCAACACTAGTGCGGGTAATTTAATAAATTATCAGACTTGTCTCGGTAGCGGAAAACGCACCGGCCCGGCCGGATAGCAGGAGATCCAGATTCGTGAACTGGCTGGGACAGTTAGATTTTTTATTCTGTTCCCTTGCACTAAAAATTGTTACAATTTACGTGGGATTAAATACCATAAAAAAAAAACATGANACGTGATATTGGCATATTGACAGTTGATAATTCTGTTAACCTCGAACAAAAATATTTATTCCACTTATCATGAGCCGTAGATTCCTGGAATTTAATATTAAAATTAATAATTATTAGAATTCATTTTGTAGGCAGAGAAATTAATTCATTTGAGGGTGGTTAGGAGTTTATGAATTACAGCTGAAGTTCACTTTAATTGTTCTGCAAAAAACCGACTCCATGTCAGCAATTTGTTTTATTTAATTTCGTTTCATTGAAATCTATAAACCGTTCGTGTAGGTTTAAAAACTTCGCTATGTTTTCGAAGGAAAATATAATTAGAAGCTTTTAAGTGCACTTGAATGACTTCAAACAATTAATGAGAGGGAATAGAATAAAAAAATCTATCTGTCCCAGCCAGGAATCGAACCTGGATCTCCTGCTATCAGGGCCGGTGTGTTAAGCCATTACACCACAAGGACTAGCTAGATATCTCATTAACCACAACCAAATAAAATATTTATAAATAAAAATAAAAATAAAGTAAATGACGAGAGTCGCCAAATAGTTTGACAATGTCAGCTCCTTTGAGTTTAAGACGAAGTTCTCGTCTTTCTCGTAGGTTAGGCTCTCGCTAGTGTAGAGGGAATTTAATGACATAGATTTCAGCCGCTAACCAATTCATCTAATGAGCATATTTAATTTTATTCTAATGCATCTTAAATGGGGAATAACTTAAATTTATCCAGTTCATTCACAGCTCATCGATTTAGAATGGAAGCTCCTAAGGATTACTTTCCGATCTGATGGAGCTTCATGGCGTACTGTGTTCTAGAGGTGCCGATAACTCCCCAACGGCCAGGAGGAGCTCTATCACTGCTCGAAGAAGGAGGGACAGGTAGATAATAGGGACATCGAAGACCTCTAAAGAGATCCTTTCATTATTGATCAAGGGCAGAGGGGAGGAATGCGAAACGCGTGTGGCCGGCCCTACGGAGCGGCATCTTTTATTCAGATTCACTTCCCTTCCCGGCCCCACTACGTCATGGCCCATCCCATATTTCACCCCCTCTTTCCCCGACATACAGCCACTGTCATCGCTCTCTCTTCCGCAAAAATAAAAGGGCTTGCAGCTCGCTTAAAACGAATTTCATTCCTACGACGGGGTCCGCAACGACGGTCGCTTGACGCCTCCACTTAATTCACCCCTATCACATATTCCTTCTTTAAACTGATCTTAGAGCTTAAAGGAATAAAATGTAATTTGTTTTATTGATAATTTTAAATATGCATATGCCAAATAAGGAAGCTTCATATAACGTTTGGCAAAAATGGATCATATTTTTAAAAAAACATAAATATATTAAGTCAACTTTATATTGATTATTATATTATAAAAACTACAAAAAAAAAATGTGTTGTATTATATTACCTGTGCAACTTAGGAACAAAGTTATCAATCGATAATCACATTCGTCAAAACCAATTGCACTGGCAGGCTTAAATCCGAAAAAGATATAAGAGGAGATAGGTAAGGTGAGAGTTAATAAGTATTAATTACTATTTCTTCCCCCCCCCCCTCCCAACCAGAAAGCTTAAATTATTGAACTTCCTAATCCTATTTCACTATTTTTCCTTCTAATATAAATTATACTCAATTGTTTGAGGAACGAAATGTATTCAGCTTTTACTAAATGGATATGTGGTACCAGAAAGCCAGTTTCATCTCTTGACATTTTTTCAAAATTTCATTGTCCCATCCTCTAGTCCTCTCCCTGGCATCCCACGTTCATCCCGACCACCCTCCCCGACGCCTCAAGGGGAGGTGGCCAAGGGACCTACTCCAGCCAGTTTTTGGGAGTGGGTATATACTCCAAACAATATCAAGGGAGTGAATGCACCTGGCATTTTCCTCCCCCTCTCACTCCCTCCTTGACTCCCTGCCTAATCTCCTTCTTATCCTAGGATAAGGAGAAGATGGGTCCCAGATAGTCTATCGCGGGTTAACCTGGGCTCCTCTCTGAGGACGGGTTACGTCCCTGGATAGACGAGCAAAGACAATAATGAACCCCAACAAAAATTATAGTGTATGAAATATGTAAAGAATAATTTTTTTCAAAATAAAGAGTAATATATATGTATTTCATTGTCCCAATAATACCAATAGTCTTGACCCTTTGCAATCATTGCAATTTCCATCGATACAGCGCTGATCCTCTTTTCCCCACCACATCAATGAAACCAAAGAGACAATAAGAATGCACATCCAGTATAAATTTGTAAATCGTTCCTTTCCACAAATCAGTTTCCTTTGAAACTAACATTTTGAACCTATCTAATAGCAATTCCACGATGTATTTCTATAAAGAAAAAACCTCTTCCACTATTTTTATCTTGTTGCTCAGTGATGCATAGTGCATTTGTTAGGCCTGATGTTCAGCTCCTTTTCTAGACAATATTTTATATATAAATATAAAACCAATCAATTAAATTCATTTAAGTGCAGTATGAAGGAAGTTATATATAAGCATATGCAGCATCAGTATGCCTTAATCTTATTCTATAATTTCTATAAAGGATTATTAGAGTCTGGTGCACAGCATACACCATGCAAAATTACTTGATCTCACTTCAATTTATACGAAACATTATTTATAGCTAAATTAGTGTGGATAGGCACTATTTTGTTTAATGACTTAAAGAGTTATTATATGTAAGGTAGGACACTGTATTTCACAGCAGCAAAGCAGTGAGGCTCAGCTGACGTAGAATCATGTGAAGCAAGTGTGACAGTTTTGCTACGACAACCAGAAGAGTTGACAATGAGGATGCAGAAGGCAGAGTAAATATATACGTAGCGTTGACTGAATTTTGCTCCCACACCTACGAGGTACGATAATGGAATATAGGACTGGAGGTAGAAACACAAGGGAGATAGGAGGTGACGTCAGGAGAACAAAGCTGTCCGATAGTGGGAGGGGCGATATCTGTGTCCGGCCTACTCCCATTCCCAGTCTGATCGAAACTGGTAAACAGTACATCTTCACGTTCAGAAATCTACCAACGCTCACAGTCTTCGTTGGATTCCTCCAGAACTTCAAATTGTGTACGCTTCCGTTTAAATGTTCTTCTACAATCATTAAATAAGATCTTTATACACTACAAAATTATCGGTCCCTTGTAGTCGGCGTTACCATAAGTTCAGCCCGCCAAAATTTTAAAGATTAAATCAAACGGATTTTAGATGTTTAAAGGTAAAAACATAAGGTTTCGAGTGAACACTGCATCTGTTCACGTAGGCTTCGACGGTCGTCAGATGTATTTACCGTTTCTTCTTCCGGGTTGGACCGTGTCAAGTTATTCGCCGAGCTCTCGCCGAGAATTTCTCTCTTCAGCCCTGAAAAGCCATCACATGATGTGCGTGGTATATACTGCATCTGTTTATTCTTTTTCCTTAATAAATATAAAAAATGCAAAGAGAGCCATAAAAAAATCTTACTACCCAAGCTGGGAATCGAACCCGGGTCTCCTTCTTTCCGGGCAGGTATGCTGACTCCCACACCACCAAAGCAGGTTAGGTAATCTCTCCCACTCTCCGCACTTTACTCCGAGTCCAAACCCCTAAGTAAGATGAATATATCATCTTATGCTCGAAAGAGCTAAACATTGTCGAGTATTTGTTAGACCCTCGTTTTTTCCGATATTTCTTATTTAAACAATTGCTCTAGACCTTTTTTGATATTTGTTCGTTTATTATGTGGCAAAAATTATGATAATATCATTTACTAATAAAAAATGTTTAATTATTACTCCACGATGACCAAAACGGAGATGGCCTCGCGACTTCTTGGTCCTTAACGCCTAAATTTATTGGGACTGGGATCAATGAGCCCCTTCTCCCAGCAATATCATCACATTTAATTAATTTTAAGCTATTACTATATTTAAAATTTGAAACCTTTCAAGGAATGCTTTGATCTACTTTTTTTTTCTTTTTTTTTTTTTTTTTTTTAACATTGGAGTAAAAGGGGAACGAAATGTGGAGCGACACTACAAAAACTCTTTTAAAAGTGGGAAGAANGGCGTTACCATAAGTTCAGCCCGCCAAAATTTTAAAGATTAAATCAAACGGATTTTAGATGTTTAAAGGTAAAACATAAGGTTTCGAGTGAAGACTGCATATGTTCACGTAGGCTTCGACGGTCGTCAGATGTATTTACCATTTCTTCTTCCGGGTTGGACCGTGTAAAATTGTTGTTATTCGCCGAGCTTTCGCCGAGGATTTCTCTCTTCAGCCCTGAAAAGCCATCACATGATGTGCGAAAGCTCGGCGAATAACTACAATTTTACACGGTCAAACCCGGAAGAAGAAACGGTAAATACTGCATCTGTTTATTTTTTTTCCTTAATAAATACAAAAAATGCAAAGGGAGCCAGAAAAAAATCTTACTACCTAAGCTGGGAATCAAACCCGGGTCTCCTTCTTTCCGGGCAGGTATGCTGACCCCCATACTACCAAAGCAGATTAGGTAATCTCTCCAACTCTCCGCACATTACTCCGAGTCTAAACCCCTAAGTAAGATGAATATATCAACTTATGCTCGAAAGAGCTAACATTGTCGAGTATTTGTTAGACCCTCGTTTTTTCCGATATTTCTTATTTAAACAATTGCTCTAGACCTTTTTTGATATTATTTAGTTTATTATGTGGCAAAAATTATCATTATTTCATTTACTAATAAAAAATGTTAAATTATTACTCCACGATGACTAAAACGGAGATGGCCTCGCGACTTCTTGGTCCTTAACGCCTAAATTTATTGACACTGGGATCAATGAGCCCCTTCTCCCAGCAATATCACATTTAATTAATTTTAAGCTATTACTATATTTAAAATTTGAAACCTTTCAAGTAATTCTTTGATCTAACATTGGAGTAAAAGGGAAACTAAATGTGGAGCGACACTACAAAAACTCTTTTAAAAGTGGGAAGAAAAATAAATTTTAAAAAATAATTAAAAAGTCCTGGTGAAATTAAAGTAAATAAAACACAATAAATAATAAATTAATAAATCTTCTGATAATTAATAAATATCTGTAATATATATATGTGGATAAAAGTCCACACTGAAAAAAGACAAAAAACTAATAAAATAAATAACATTGAAATAAGGAACGACCACTATCTATGAAAACAATAAGAACAGTTGCAAAAGTGCATCGCAAGTTATGACTAGCTCCATGTTCGACATTAATTAGGATTGGACGATTGATAACGAACGACGCTGCCAAGGAACGCGCGCTAATGTTCGCTCTCCACGAACACCTCATTAGAATACATAAGTAAATATAAATACATTTACATATATTTTGCGAGGAAAGGATTCAGTAGAATGTAGGGTTAAAAAAGAATTGTGGATGGATAGTGTAAGGAATCCATGATAGAACTCAGAACTCAATAAATCAATCAAGTATAGGCAATATGTTACATCTAAGTGTGAAGGCGACTGTGAAAAATGGAATTCTAAATAGAACTTGATATTCTACCGCATCAGCATTAATTCCTTAACGTGAGAATATGACGGTGAGTTAAGAGAGTAAAAATTTAATTTGAAGGCCTATAACTTTTATGTTGAAGCTTTATTAAACGCTTTTTTTTAAATGGCAGCATGCTTAAACCTTTAATTATAGTATAGAAGAAATTAAGCTACTTTCTTTTGTATGTATTTACGAGCCTACATACGACAGAGGAAGGTATGTTCGGTATTCCCATTCAGTCACCCTCCACTGCCGTAGAACGCAATACATAAAGGAATTTTTCTTTAATAAGAGAATGAAGAAAATTAAAATTTGGAAAATATTGCTGGGAAAGGGGGAGAAAGTCTGCTTTGAAATTACATTCCCTCCGGCCATTCCCCTTTGTTTACGATCCCCGACAATTAAGGAAGTATTCCCTCTGTGACAGCTTTTGCCATTTTTATTATCTTGCATTCCATTATCCGGAACAAGAAGTCCTCTCGAGTGCTGAGAGGAGTCTGGGAGGAATACGCTGTACGCGTACAGAACTTGAGGGAAGATGAAGTAGGGCAGAAAGACTAAGGGCCGAAATATGGGGGAAGGGTTCGGCTTATTAAACCAATAAACAGGAGCAGATGTTACGCGACCAGGGCTACATCACTGGCGGGGTCCTCGTAAACCAAGTACATCGTCAAGGGCCCGACATCCTTCCTCACTCTGCCTCTTTTTAATAATTTTTTTTTTCTTTTTTCAAAATCTCTCTCCTCCATCCCAGAAAATTGTAGCCGTTACTACTTAAGTAACGTAGCCAAAAGCATGGGGTTAGTTCACATATCAGAAATGCTATGGAAAATTGATTCTCAATGAAAGATTTATTTCTGATTTGGTCAATTAAAACTTGCATTTTCTCTACTCATCTCAAGCCGAAAAATATGCATTTTCAAATTTTAATAAAATAACCTTACTACTTCTTCCAGAATCCTGACAGTCAAAAACAAGTAATTTGAAAATAATATAGTAAACAATATATAGTCATTTTTATGGAAGTAAATGAAGTAAAATATGAAGATGGGAAAAAAAATCTTGTAAAACATAATTAGACAAAAAAATATTTTTTTTTTTAATTTATTAAGTTTTGTTTTTTGACACCTATGTCAGTTTTATTTACATATAAATAGACAGCAAACTCTTATAAATCCCCCTCACAAATTGTCAATCAAAAATTGTTCATGTGAGCTTTAACTTGACTTTTTACTCCTTTAATAATTAAAAAATTTGAGAGTGGTTTCACTGGTCACCACCTCTCCTCATGTGATTTTCATTAATGTCATTTTTTTTTATTATTCAATGTAATCAAATTACAAAATGTTTTTATTTATTTTTAATAGAATATAATATGTAAATAAAGGTTATAAAAAACAATTAAAAATAAATAAAAATATGTATAATAATTCAAATTAGGAGTTGTCATCATTTTATTAAAAATAAGATCCAAATTAAAAAAATGAAAAATCGCTCATTATTATCAGTAGTTATATTTATTATAGTAATAAATTGAAGGATTTTTCTGTATATAACCAATGAAAAATAATTGGCATTAAAATATATTAAATTTTTCCATTGAAACCATGGTCTTTAAGATTTTAATTTCTGTCGCTCATTTTCCAATATTTTTGTTGATATAGATTTCAAAAAATACAACAAAGAAAAGGAAAGAAAATAATTTATATTCCATTATTCCTCGCACTGTGCCCCATCCTCTTGATAGAGATGTATTACGATTAATTTTTTTAATATACTACCTCTACGATATTTACTAAAAAATATGACATTTTATTAAACAATTACCATGTGAGGCAAATATATTTTTCTTCCTGTTTTTTAAAATAAATTTATAAAATTATTTATTTATAGGAATTTTAGAATAATACAGACTGAGTTTAATTTCTTATAAAAAATTATGAAGGATTAAATAAATTATTACCCATGCAAACCTTTAAAGGTCCGTCATGTTCTATCTGCTTCATCTAACCAGATTTTTCATCTTTCATAAAAGATAAAGATAAGAGTGAATGAGGAAATTTGGTTTACAAGCCGGAGAGAGTAATGAGCGTAACAAGTATGACCAGTAAAGCTTACTTGAGCGAAGCTGCCTCTAGACTGGCCGAGAAGAATAAGTGACTCAGGACTGATAGCAACCTGACTAGATTGTGACTGAACCTAACTAGAGTGAATTATTTACTTTGGCCATTGTACAAATATCCTACTTATTTGTACAGTAGTACATACTTATTTGTAGAATGGTACTTCTGGCCTAGAAAATTCTCCATTTGCCTTGATAATAATGTTATTTAAATTTAATGTTACGACGAAAAATAAGTGAGTGGAGTTACATGAGGACTATCACGTCAAAGATAAACAGGCTCTAGGTATGACAACAATCAATGCTACAACAATAATAATAAATGAAAACTATGAATTGGTGTATAATTAAAAAATTAGGAGCCAATTCGACTCAAAATTAAAGAAAATTAATCTCATTTCAATTTGAAATTAATTAAAATAAAATTAATTTTCTCCATATCACATTAATTTTTAAATCCAACTGAATGCACTTGACGTACTAAATAAGTCTTAAGTTTATAAATATTTCATTTGGTTGTGGTTTTTTATCCCACGTAAATTTTAAACAATTAATGAGAGGGAACAGAATAAAAAAATCCTTGTGGTCCACAGTCCTTGTGGTGTAACGGCTTAGCACACCGGCCCGGATAGCAGGAGATCCAGGTTCGATTCCTGGCGAGGACAGATAGATTTTTTTATTCTGTTCCCTCTCATTAATTGTTTAATAAGTCTTAAGTTTCAATTTACATAAGTCCGCAGAAATTTTTAATTTGCATAATTTATTACAAAATATAATGAATTTTAGTTTCATAAATAGTTTCATAATTACTTTTTAAGCTAAAGTACCAGGATGGCAGAATTAAGGAATAGGTTTATACCACAACTCCTTCGTCAGAGTAATCCTCTATATACAGTAGACTCCTCAGCTTCTCGAGAATCTTCTTCTTCAACTGAAAAACAATTTATCAAACTCCACGAGAGCTACTTTTGACGGAACTCCCTGAGTAGAGATAAAATAATAATCTCCTTAAATCCCAGAGTCTAGTAGACAGCCGAGGGCATAGGGCTAAGATTATATTTCCTGGGGGGCTTTATTAAATCCCAACGAGCCAGGAGGAGATTAAATTGTACTTAATGAAAATTGTTAGCAACTTGCTACGACTTTACACGGGATAAGCATTATATCCAAAATATGATTTTAAATTGGACTTTTCTACCCTCTCATTATACTTCAGTGTACTCTCTTTAAAATACTTCTATTTTAGGAACTTTTTCACCTTATTTGTTTAAGTGTGTACCTACTCTTCATTCATTAATTTTCTAGTAGTAAACCTAAATAGTAATAACCCTATTTATCACAACTAACTGTTAAGTCATTAAGAAATATCTATTAAAGTATATTTAACAGATATTTCTTTGTGCTAAACTGACTGTTATAAAATACTATGAATACCATGGAAATATCTTTGTTTATAATTATTCAACTATAACTCAATAGCCTAGTGGATATAAATAAAGTATAACTGCTACCACTTTTTTTTTCGCACTCTTTTATTATATTTTCTACAACGGCATGTGTCAGTCAAAATTTTGAACCAAAATTTATATATGTCATATGGACAAACAGGAGAAACAACGATGCCAAAACTATTAATATTATGACGGACTTAATTTTTCATTCCTTTTTTTACCAACTTCCCGTCTTCTATTAATCAAATCTTCTAGTTTTCAACTCAACAATCTAGTAGCAGAGAAACAAGCCAAATTACAGCAATTGCACGAGGATTTATTTTCAATTACTCTTTTTTAGATTACCTCAATTCATATAAATGCTGTAGGGCATATTTATAGTAAATTTAGTTCCAAATATTGTACAAAATACAGTAATTAATTTGAGGTTCTTGAATATTACTTAAAATAGTATTTAAGTTAAAAAGCAATATATTTAATAATAACGCTTTAAAAGTGAGCTGACATAGCGGTCGGACAAGGGAGTAAGAGTGAGAGAGGTTGCCAGGCGGAAAATCTGTGTGCACTCACTTGATTCGTTCGCAATTAACTTGGGTCGGCTAAACTGACTGCTTTAATTATAGCAGTCCGTTTGAGTGTGTTTAGGCTTGCGGTCTCAGTTCCACATTCCAAGAGCCGACGGCTTTACTAACTCCACTAGCACCGGGTAATACTCATCACGGAGCGGGAGCCTTCATTAGAGGACGCCCCTAAAGCCTCCCTCAACGAATGTAGTCACAATAAGTTTGAGCCGTTCTACGGGATGGACTTCACTAGGGGGACATTCCTTGGGGACAGTCAAGCCCCTTAACTGAGCTCCTCCAACATCCAGTTGAACGTCCTGGCTCGCCGACGTTCATTTACGTCTTGGACGTGCTCAGAGTCATTCCCCCAGGGTTATAGAGACAGAGGGGTGTTTGTAATGTATCCTATGCTTAACAGAGTGACAACATGAGCTTTAAGAGACAAAATGAAATATCACTCTGGAAAAAGAAGAAGTAATTTGCACATGCCGATTGGTTTCACTAAGGGCAGAAAAATAAGGGTAAATGAATAATCTGTACATACAGGAGGGCAATAATCTACATGAACATTAAAATAGGCCAACCAGGAGAAGGTAACAAAGGTGGCTGCTAAACTGTTAAACAGACATTTTTAATCCATTAATAAGAGGGAATAGAATAAAAAAATCTATCTGTCCCAGCCAGGACGTTACACCACCGGGACGAGCCAGATAACTTATTAATTTCCCAACACACTAGCGAGAGCCTAACCCACGAGAAAGACGAATACATCATCTTTTGCTCGAAGGATCTAAATAGCAGTAAAATTAAAAGAGCTGTTTATCGGAGTAATAATAATAATGTTTATTTATAAAAAGTTCTAAATGGAAAGTTTCAAAGACCGAGCAAGCCCTACTCTAGAACAGGGTTGATTACTATTTTATGGAAAAAGTAAACGAGGCCTGAAAAATAAGCATACTAAAAGTAGCAATGAAAACTTTACGACAGATCCCGGGTAAAGGGAGCTTGGCGTTTGATAAGGTCATAACTTAGGACATATAGGATGCAAATCTCCAAGGAGATAGGTGGAAGGGTTATTGTAGTTCCCGTCCGTTAGGGGCGCCATCATCGCGCAGGATTCCCGTCAAAATTCTCCCCCCCCCCTACCTGATTACCCCGCCAATTTTACTACCACTAAAATCAAGATTATACTTTTTTCGCGTATACCCATGCGGGAGGGATATTCTATCTGTTTATGGATACCATTAGCCTTAAATTTAAACACTTATAACCAAAGTGAAAGAACTACAACGATTATTACATACAAGTAAGGTTATTGAAAAATAAATTTATAATAGAACATATCTTCAGGGAAAAATTTTTACTAGTTTCTACAATAATCAAGACATAAGATGAAAAACTCTGGGGTGCCACTCTCCAACATTCCTTTCAATCCAAAGTCCTCAGAATAATTGTAATCGCTCCATATTATATATCCAACTCTACCCTTCAAACGACTTTAATATTTCCATCCATGACCCTATCTCAACCTGATTCACACTCTTCCATAGCAACTCCCATTTCACCCAATCTCTGTCGTCGGAATCTATGAAGTCTATGTCGGCCATGACGTCTAAACTTATTGGGAGTAGGGTCAATGGGCCTCTCTCCCAGCAAAGTGAGCTATAATTTATTGTAATTTATTTATATTATATTATGTTTTTGTTTTATAATATAATTTGTATAACATGTTCCTATATATAATTACATACATACTCATTTATGCAAAAAGACAATGCAAAAAAATGCCTGGAATTAATTGGAAAATAATAAAAGAAAAAGGGAAAGGAAAGCTAAAAAGGTTATTAATTTCTTCTTTTTTTTAGTTAATAAGGAAAGAGTGTTCCAATGGCGAATTCCGAAGTACTGTGGATCTTTGGTTTACCCGCATCTTACNTTCTGTCTCTTTACTTCTGATCTTTCTAATACCAGCCAATGATTAAATTATTGGCCATTTCGAATTGAAATGAAAAGTACAATATAAGACCATTTTTCTTTGAATTATTTTTTTCTAATTTTAATCTGGAATGACACAGCGACCAAATCTTTAGGGAGCCATTCCTGGTAAAAAGGACAGGAACTAAATGCCCTTCTTTTCTTAGACATCAATCATGTGAAAAGAAAAGCAATACCTTGTTAAAAATGAGACTTTAAATGACTGAATCAGTGAGATCTAATTGTTTTATACCGTTATGGGGAGAGTACCCAGAGCACAAAAAATTTCCTCCGTTTACCTATTTTTATTAATCATTCTATCTATTCATTTATGTTAAATATAAGTGATGATAATTTTAAGAACTCATAAAATAAAATTCTCTAATCTGAAGCAGTTGTATGAGGGGGAAGAAGTTAAACCCCAGAACACACTGTAATAATAGGGTGCAAGGTGCCGGTGCACCTGCCACGACCACAACAGACCAAGGTAATTTCTGAACCCTCCACTCGGGATTAATTAGGAGAACATATTGCTATTGTTGCAGACTCAAAATCCTACCCAATGGGAGTAGGTTCCTGCAACTTCCAATCTGGGAGAACCCCTTATGCAATCTAACAGAATTAGCGAACACCATTTTCTCCTCTCTATAACTACATGCCTTTCATATTCTAACGGAAAGTTCGAAAACCATATGGACTACTAGTACAACAAAATTCACGTATCCAAAAAAAAATCCAATCACAATTCCGTTTTTATTCTTGAAGGCTAAGTACGGATGAAAAATAACTAATTTTTAATTTAGGAGAACAACTTCGTCAGATATATATTTCTATGGTAGGTACTGAATTTGTTCTTTTTTCTTCCTGCTTTTATCTTTGTAGGATCTGGTTATTCTAAATGAATTGTCAACACTTTCCTTGGTTCTTTGCGGTAGCCCTCTACCGCAATGGCTCAAAGTTGTTTCTAATCTACATCGACGCCGTATAATGTCATTCCTCGCACTTCTGCCCGTTCATTTTCTTAACAGGCGGTCTGCTTGCATCCTATTCAGTTATTTCAGCCATCAAATGTGATATTGACTGATCTTAAAACACCACTTCCATATGAAGCACCAGAAATCCTCTGGTAATCTTCGTGTTTCATATACTACAAGCATAATCTTATATACTTTTCTATCAAGATAAAAGTCCTAGTTGCTCTTGAGCAAATAATCACTTTTTAAACTCTTTCTCGTGCTTTTCCAGAAAGGCTACGGAAATTCGTTCTGTATGGCATTGAAGCATCGGTCTCCCGCAGTTATCCCGTCTCCTTAGCAAACCCTTAGCAATCCCTCCTCCTTTGCAATCCCTACATCATTGCCCTCCGTCACTGTAGATCTGAGGTACTTGGAGTAGTGGTATACAGGGAAAACCCTATGATGGTCGTCTGTTCCCTTGTCATGGGATATTTAGAGCCCTTTATATATGCTGCACTCGCTCACTAATGTCATGCAACCAAGGAGATACTGCCGACTCTTTCACTGGTTGTCATTTTCACATACGACCGTTGACAAGGGATACAACCCTGTCTCCTTGCATTATACCCGATTAATTAGAATTCCTTGCATCTGAACGTAGTATCTTGTGTCTGACATTTTAGTAAGAATAATTAGCTTTATTGATATATCCATGAATGGAGAATCCCGCATCAAAAGCTTGTCCGCGGAATCATAAGACTACTGGAAGTCAATGAAGCGTTATGTTATCTTTGACACTAAAATGTTTTAAAGTAAATTTTGGGATATAAGGAAAATTCCATTTAATCAACCAATAAGGTGTATTAAAGACTAACACATGGGGGCACCGGGCTAGTTCAGGGGATCTGTACGGGTCTCCCAATCCTGATGCCGCGGGTTCAAATCCCACCCAGGTCAATCTTTTATTTATAAATAGAAGCTTGTCTTGAGCCATGGGTGTTTAAAATGGGGTGGCAACCTGTAGATAGCCATTCCCTCCAATGACCCTAAGTGGTTGCAAGGGAGGCTAACACAGCAAAAAAAA
>KZ807588.1:387270-402461 GCA_000696205.2 Oncopeltus fasciatus
AAAAAAAAAAAAAAAAAAAAAAAAAAAAAAAAAAAAAAAAAAAAAAAAAAAAAAAAGATTACAGAAAACGGAATTTGGATTTGATCTCGGCATCATGGAACGTTCGGACGATGCTACATTGTGGAAAGATGGCTGAGGTAGCTGATCGAATGGTTAAGTTTAATATCGATGCAGTGGCCCTGCAGGAGATTAAATAGGGTGGGCAAGCTTTACAAGAAGGAATATATCATGTTGTATAGTAGAGCGAAGAAAACTGGACAAAGAGGAACCGGATTCATACTTAGGAAAAGACTGAGGGGCAGTTTGCTATTATTTGAACCAATTAACGATTAACCAAAAATTATTAGTAACAAACTGGAAAGTGGTTTTAAGTAAGATGACTGTTTCAACGTTTTTACGGTATTTTTTGTGATGGTCAAAACTGTGAAGATATTACCTAATAATTTTCAGACCAAAAATGCCATTCTATCATACTTCCACTTTCATTTCTTTCTGGAAATGGAGCTAACCGAAAATGAACAGAAGAAACGTTGAAATTTGCACACTTAGGAAATAATGATTTCAGACAGCTTTTGAGACAGGGTCAACTTAAATAAAGGGACCAAAAGAAAGAAAAAAAAAAAGGCTTTATTAACAATCGATGCCATGCAAGAAACTGCTAATTCGGTGTAAACAATCCCTACTGTTGATGAAATAAGTAAAGGATCAACACAATTGAAATAAGTAAAGGTTATCCCGCCGGCAAAAACTTTTAAAAACCATTCCAAACAGTTTTTTTAATGTGTTTAGGAGAAGAAGGTAATAAAGATGCTCCTAGAGACATAATCTTCAACAGAAATGTGTCAAGACCAAATATGAATAACAAAGTCCAAAAATTGTTAATTTATTAACGAAAAACACTACGCCTTAATTTAGATATTAAAAAATCTCTTACAGGAGATCAAGTAAAGAACGTCAATTTAACAACCACAGAAAAATATTTTTAAATAAAATATTACTCATTAAACAAAAACAAAAAAAAAAGAATACAAAGCCTCAGAGTTCATGATTAAAAAACGATGCTTTTACAACTAACCATTCTTGGCTTGTGCTTGAATGAAAAAAAAAAACTTTTAATAAGTTTTCACCTATAAGGTGAAGAACTCAGCATTAAGACAATTTATTTTATTTAAAAAATACTAAATATTATACAAATAGCAGTACAATTAAAAGAGCTGTTTATCGGAGTAATAATAATAATGTTTATTTATAAAAAGTTCTAAATGGAAAGTTTCAAAGACCGAGCAAGCCCTACTCTAGAACAGGGTTGATTACTATTTTATGGAAAAAGTAAACGAGGCCTGAAAAATAAGCATACTAAAAGTAGCAATGAAAACTTTACGACAGATCCCGGGTAAAGGGAGCTTGGCGTTTGATAAGGTCATAACTTAGGACATATAGGATGCAAATCTCCAAGGAGATAGGTGGAAGGGTTATTGTAGTTCCCGTCCGTTAGGGGCGCCATCATCGCGCAGGATTCCCGTCAAAATTCCCCCCCCCCCCTACCTGATTACCCCGCCAATTTTACTACCACTAAAATCAAGATTATACTTTTTTCGCGTATACCCATGCGGGAGGGATATTCTATCTGTTTATGGATACCATTAGCCTTAAATTTAAACACTTATAACCAAAGTGAAAGAACTACAACGATTATTACATACAAGTAAGGTTATTGAAAAATAAATTTATAATAGAACATATCTTCAGGGAAAAATTTTTACTAGTTTCTACAATAATCAAGACATAAGATGAAAAACTCTGGGGTGCCACTCTCCAACATTCCTTTCAATCCAAAGTCCTAAGAATAATTGTAATCGCTCCATATTATATATCCAACTCTACCCTTCAAACGACTTTAATATTTCCATCCATGACCCTATCTCAACCTGATTCACACTCTTCCATAGCAACTCCCATTTCACCCAATCTCTGTCGTCGGAATCTATGAAGTCTATGTCGGCCATGACGTCTAAACTTATTGGGAGTAGGGTCAATGGGCCTCTCTCCCAGCAAAGTGAGCTATAATTTATTGTAATTTATTTATATTATATTATGTTTTTGTATGTACGTGTATAATACTAAACTATCAAATTACACGATGTTTCATGAGCAGATTTTTATAAACAATGATGTTTTATATGTTAAAAATTAAAAAGTTTCTACTAAAATGTATTCCAACAAAACCCAATTGAAATTTTAATGTAGTAGGACGATTCCAGTTTTTGCCAGCAGCCAAAAGTGGCGCGACGCTTAGAGACTAGGCCACCTCCAAACGTTTCCACAAATTTCTGCAGCCTTCCAGTTTCGGGATTCAAGGATCCGAAGAGACCGAGTCGATCCATCGTTCGTGAAGCTCGTCTGCAAGCAATCATCCTAGGAATAGAGAATCCGTTCCTCCTACAACGCCCAACTAAGTGGTCCAAGCCTGACAGATCAATCGACTAATCTCAGTAGGGAGAATGTACTTCCTAAAGCTGTTCGACATTGGAAGAAACCGCTTACAATTGAGCTGCAGCACCTATTTCTGTAGAGAACTCTGTCAGAAGCAATGAAACCTTTATCAAGGACATATCTGTGAAATAAATGGTGACCATCAATAAGGCATTCTTGAAGGAGTCAGGAAGTATACGCTTCCTCTTTAAAAAATTTGGGCAAGAGAAAAAATGGGAAGCTTTGTTAAAAATTTAAATAGTATTTAAACGCACTGCATGAAAAATGCCATACATATCACGAAGATATCTGGCCATGATGTATTCAAGAAACACTCTCACAACATTTACATTCTCATTACTAAAACATATGATAATCTACATTTGAACTAACTTACAAAATATATCACTTTATCTCTTGGATAATACAACTTTCTATAATCATCAACTATAATCATAAGACAAACAAAACAAAACAAAAAATTGTCCGTCACCTCAAAAACTGTCTCAAGTTAAAAAATTTTAAAAGATGTATACATAAATGATAATAAATATTTCATTTGACATAATGAAACAAAATAAGAATACTAGTTAAAGATTTCAATAATTCCCTTTTGCAATAATTCCCGAAAGGTTATTCAAGCAAGTTTTACACATGATTAGCAAGAATACCGATTAAATTTAATCATTTACGAGCCTGAAATAAAATTACGTCTAATTACACTCAAGAGGGATGCCAAAAACGAATAATTTCATTAATATTGGCTCCAAATGAAATTATCAATCGCAAGCAAGGGAAATTGAATAATCCTACACCTGAAATCAATTTAGTGGCTTTGTTCAATACGTTGTGATTAAATCCTTTCATTTGTATTTCAGCTTCAAAAAACTCTATCAAAATGTAATTTAATATAATAACTTAATAAAGTCGGTCAGTTATGTGTGAAGGTACGTTTTTAATGATTAAACAAAATATCCTTAATATAACATTATTGATGAAAAAACAAACCAGAATGTATATTTAATTATTTTGAATTAGTTAGTCGTGGTAGTAAAACATACAATGTTCACTCAAAAGAGTTCAACGCCATTGATATATGAACATTATAACAGGCTCAAGTTATATTCATATTCATGAACATATTCATAGGTACTTGAATACAATTATGTTTTTCGGAAGAGTTTCTAATAATTAAATTTCTAGATACACAGTCTCATCATCAGAACCAAGGGCACCGGAATTACGATCGGTAAACTTCGAAAACATGAACTCGGTAGTCATTCATTTATGTTACTATCTGAAATTCACGATATCAAGCAGTAAAAAATGCTTAAAATTAAAAATAAGGATAATTATTGTTATTTTAAATATTAAATTTCTTACTGTAGAACCTGACGTAAATATATGACATGGCCTACGCCTCTCACCAAACATGGTAATCCAAACTGGCAATTTTATCTAATAAACCTTTTTCACAAGGTTTAATTAGAAATATTTATATATTTAATAAATTTACCTTACTGTAAAGTTATACATACAAGTAGTACATAAAACTTGATGTGCATTATTATCAAAAACTTCTAATAAAATGGCTTATTCTATGCAATTTTATAAAACTAGTAACAAAAAAAATCAATGTTAAATATTCTTTAATTTATGAATATTAATTTAGTTGTGGTTTATTATCCCACGTAAATTTTACACTATTAATAAGGAGGAATAGAATAAAAAATCGATATGTCTCAGCCAGGACTCGAACCTGGATCTCCTGCTTTTCGAGCCGGTATGCTCCCATTACACCACCGGGACGAGCTAGATAACTTATTAAATTCCCAACACACTAGCGAGAGCCTAACCCACGAGAAAGACGAATACATCATCTTTTGCTCGAAGGATCTGACATAGTCAAGCTATTCATCGACTCTTGTTATTTACTTTTTTAATTTTTCATTTATAAATATTAATTTAGTTGAGGTTTATTATCCCACGTAAATTTTAAACAATTAATAGAGTGTTCACGTAGGCTTCGTCGGTCGTCAGATGTATTTACCATTTCATCTTCCGGGTTGGACCGAGTCAAATTGTTGTTATTTAAATACAATTAATGAGAGGTAAAATAATAAAAAAGTCTATCTGTCCCTATGTCTATGTGTTGTTTATTATATTCCCTCTCATTAATAGTTCATATTCTTTAATCTTTTAGTGCCTCTATGTGTAATATATGTTTTAGGTGTTGTTTTGAAATATGTTCGTAACACACAGTCAGTGAAGGATCTCTGATGTGTATGTAATATATATATATATATATATATCACATATACACATTCTAAAAAGTAAGGATCGTATATGTTATGAGACTTATAAGGATCGGTTTAAATAACAAAAAAGCTGAAAGCTAGGTTACTAAATTGCAACAAGGTTTAAACTCTACTAGTCAGACCTTGATGGACAACTGATCTAGTATAAGAGAGTTTAAGTACTATTTTTTTCGCACATGAGATGATAATGATAGTTGAACAGATACATTCATACTCTCTGGGCTAATGTAATAAAATCTTATAGCAAAGGTCATTGACACATATTGTACTCTTTTTGCACTAAAATTAATTCTTTATTGTAATATTTATATTTTAGTATGGGCAAATGATCCTAATGAACATTTGTTCGCATAACAATAGAGATTTTAACTCGAGATAAAATGAAATACATTTTAGGTATGTATTTGTGGCAATAGTTGAATAGGAAATTTATTCCTAAAATAACTCAAACATCGTCCTTGATAATTTCACAGTCACTCATAAAGTAAGGAAACATAAATATGAATAACACTGCCAAGAAGGGAACAGACATTGTAGATAAGGAGAGTTAGGGAGTGAATGGCGCACAATGCAGACACAGAGGCAGGCCTGCAATATACATGAGCCGCGTATGAGGCCGCTGATGAAAAGCAGGATCAACACACGGGGAAAACTTTCTCCATTAGGGCTCTCTCTCTGGGAATTAGCCTAAATTCCAAAGCCGACATATATCCCGCACGGCAGAATTGGATTGGCCCCGGCGTATACCCCCGAGGAAGACTGGCCCCTCAGGACGAGACTTCTCACTAATGCCATTAGGTTGTGAATAGCACGCTTGATGACGGATGCACTCGCGAGGAAAGTACAAGTCTGCTCATTACGCGGACATACTACACCGCCCCACAAATCTCATACATTCAGTTTCATTTCAAGAATCAACTGTACACAAGTTATTACACACCTATTTGTCTCATGCTTTAAACTCACAAACCTAACTAAAATGAAAATACAAAAATTTTAATTACGTTACAAAGAGACCAAGTGAGTTCTCCGATAAAAAATATTAAACCACTGTTTAATTTAAACATAAAAGCTATCGAGGAGCATTACATGCCCCTAAGATTAACGCTGATGGAGGAACATTCAACCTTCCTAATTACACTATTAATAAATTCATTGTAAAATTTTAATAGAATAGAGATTTGTGAAAATTAGAGTTTATACATTTATGGTCCATTCACTTTTGTCATCACGCAGCAATGAAAATACTACCGATTATTAATTTACATAATTTTTCTTTTAAACTCCTTTATCTTGTTTTCAAGTTATTAATGAACTATATTAACAGATTGCTGAATGAAGCTGAAATATCATTCAAATTTAGAAGTAAAAAAAAAAAGAAATTAATGTAATAAATTAAAATTCACATCAATTATATTAAAACATTTTTCAGCGATGACCATTTTATAATCATATTTTTAACCACTTGGGTTAAAGAAGAAAAGGCCTTTTTCAAGAAAGAAGGGGCTATCTGCGGTTACCAACCCTAATCAAAACATTCTAGGCTCTGGACAATCTTATATTTCTGCAGAAATATAACTTGGCCTGTACGAAAGATATAAATCAATATAAACGAAAAACGTCATATTTTTTAAAAAGATTATGCTTTTCAGGTTAAATAAAATATTTCATTTCTTAAGAAAATAAACTAATAAAAAACTAATACGATTTTTAAATCTCTAAAATAAGTTAAATCTCTTTATTGTAGAGTAGTTTTATTAATTGGAAAAAAATCTGAAAAAAAAAAAGAAAAAAAAAAAAAAAAAAAAAGTATTTTTGGTCTAGAAATCTATTAATGAAACTGAAATTTTCTCATAGGATTAATGATACAATTTCCGAGCAGGAGGTTGCGACCAGACATAGAACACAGAAGCTCTGTAGTTCGATACTTTCTCTGCACAAGAGGACAAAGGCAGATGTTAATTATATGGGAGGCTTCACTCAGACGTGTATACTACGGAGAGAAGTGCTGTCACACATCAGCTATGTACAGGGCTTTCGCCTAAAAAAGGATGTCAGCGGTCTCCTTGTTGAAGAAGCAAAACATCCAAAATAGCAATGGTACAAAATAAAGTGACTGGGGTTATTTTTCGAGCGACATTAGCCTTTAAGTACGACAATAGTCGTCGTTACAATCCTCCACCACTAATCAACACATTTTCATAAGTTATTTGTTCGGAATTATTCCCTTCTTCAGGAATAAATAGATACCAATTAAAGCTACGTTTTTCAAACTATATGTAATATTCCCTTAAGTATAATTAAAATTTAATAACGTAAATAATCTGTCTAATGCACATTTTTTAAAAGCAAGTAGATATTTTTTTTTCATAACCAGCACTAATAATAAAAAGTGCTAGTAATATATAACACATGGTGTGGCAGGCAGGAATGCGCGCGCACACACTTACACATAAACATAATCTCTGTGGGGCTCATATAAGCAGAAAAAATCTATACTTCTATATCTATATCTATTTTCTCAGCTATTATTTAGTCTTCGTTTAAATTTAATATTTAAAACTGCAAAGGTAATACATTGCTACGATTGTTCTTTTGATTAGGAAATAAATAAAACGAGAATAGGGAGTATTTCAAAGGTTAGCTTAAACAGAAAATTTCAAGTTTTTAGAAATTTAATAGATTGAAAAATAAAATAATGATTTATATATCATAGTTTGATAATGGCTTGTTGGAATAATAAATAATAAAAATATAACTAGAAATAACTAGTTACTTATACTAAAGTTTGCACTGGGGCGCCAGAGTAGCTCATGGGATCCGTTAGGGTCTCGCAATACTGGCGCTGCGGGTTCAAATCCCACCCTGGGCAAGCTTTTATGAATACAAATCTCGTCCTAAGCCAAGGATGTTTGAAATGGATGTCTTTCTCTCTACGACGTTAAGTAGAAAGGAAAGCTATTACTACTATTACTGTTACTAATTAAAAACAAAAACTAGGAGGGTTATTTTTCAGAAGAATTTATTAATTTTCCAAGGTCTGGAGAAATTAGTCAGTATATTGGACAGGATCAGAAAAATAAAATAATCCGAATTCTTGGGTAATTATTTTATTTTATTATTGCCGACATTCAGTTTAGTTCTAAACTATGGTATGTAACCATAAACTTCCCTCGGAGATTTCACCAGATATCACTATCGCCCTGATGATGATTTACAATTTAAGTGGAAACGTCAGCAATAATAATACAAAAATAACGGAGTATTTTATTTTTCTGATCCTGGCCGAAACTCAGACTAATTACTACCGCATAATATTCCACGGTCACCGAACAACAACCAAGGATTTATCATTCAGATATGTATCTTGTAAGACAATATAAATGAAATGCTTCTTAATTTATGTTATTTGAAATTAACTTAATTTTAATTCTAATTATGGCAAATTTCATTTTAAATAAATCATTTGTCAATAAAATCTGAACATTATGAAATGACGTTCTGCTAAATATAAATACTTTACACATAAAAAAGAAGTGGTGAAGTAGACCTTTACATTCAAAACAAGTTCACAAGAATAATCGATTGCGTGAACGAGCATTTCAACGTTAGACAAAATCCAATCAGGGTTTGAAGGATTCATTGGATAAAAGGAGTTAGGTTGATTGAGTCCGCCTATAAACGTGTATTTCACTTGTTTGGAAAGGAAAGTGGAGTTGGCAAAAGTTTGTTGCGACTAACTTTTGATGCAAGAGCACTTCACCGACTCCAGGCATTTATAAAACTTCCAAGACTTCGATTTCAGAAAACATCTTCCGCCCCTAATATTGAATTAATATCCACAATTTTTCAAAAGAATATCTTTGAGTTTTTCCCTCAAGGGTATAAAGCTATTCAAGTTGGTACCATTCTTGAAGAACTTTATAATTCCTTACTGATTCCACACCAGAGAAGCCAAAAAAACTCATAGTTATATTTAAAAAAAAATTATATATTNTGAACATTAAAATAGGCCAACCAGGAGAAGGTAACAAAGGTGGCTGCTAAACTGTTAAACAGACATTTTTAATCCATTAATAAGAGGGAATAGAATAAAAAAATCTATCTGTCCCAGCCAGGACGTTACACCACCGGGACGAGCCAGATAACTTATTAATTTCCCAACACACTAGCGAGAGCCTAACCCACGAGAAAGACGAATACATCATCTTTTGCTCGAAGGATCTAAATAGCAGTAAAATTAAAAGAGCTGTTTATCGGAGTAATAATAATAATGTTTATTTATAAAAAGTTCTAAATGGAAAGTTTCAAAGACCGAGCAAGCCCTACTCTAGAACAGGGTTGATTACTATTTTATGGAAAAAGTAAACGAGGCCTGAAAAATAAGCATACTAAAAGTAGCAATGAAAACTTTACGACAGATCCCGGGTAAAGGGAGCTTGGCGTTTGATAAGGTCATAACTTAGGACATATAGGATGCAAATCTCCAAGGAGATAGGTGGAAGGGTTATTGTAGTTCCCGTCCGTTAGGGGCGCCATCATCGCGCAGGATTCCCGTCAAAATTCTCCCCCCCCCCTACCTGATTACCCCGCCAATTTTACTACCACTAAAATCAAGATTATACTTTTTTCGCGTATACCCATGCGGGAGGGATATTCTATCTGTTTATGGATACCATTAGCCTTAAATTTAAACACTTATAACCAAAGTGAAAGAACTACAACGATTATTACATACAAGTAAGGTTATTGAAAAATAAATTTATAATAGAACATATCTTCAGGGAAAAATTTTTACTAGTTTCTACAATAATCAAGACATAAGATGAAAAACTCTGGGGTGCCACTCTCCAACATTCCTTTCAATCCAAAGTCCTAAGAATAATTGTAATCGCTCCATATTATATATCCAACTCTACCCTTCAAACGACTTTAATATTTCCATCCATGACCCTATCTCAACCTGATTCACACTCTTCCATAGCAACTCCCATTTCACCCAATCTCTGTCGTCGGAATCTATGAAGTCTATGTCGGCCATGACGTCTAAACTTATTGGGAGTAGGGTCAATGGGCCTCTCTCCCAGCAAAGTGAGCTATAATTTATTGTAATTTATTTATATTATATTATGTTTTTGTTTTATAATATAATTTGTATAACATGTTCCTATATATAATTACATACATACTCATTTATGCAAAAAGACAATGCAAAAAAATGCCTGGAATTAATTGGAAAATAATAAAAGAAAAAGGGAAAGGAAAGCTAAAAAGGTTATTAATTTCTTCTTTTTTTTAGTTAATAAAGAAAGAGTGTTCCAATGGCGACTTCCGAAGTACTGTGGATCTTTGGTTTACGCGAATCTTACCTACGATCTTAAAGATGGTAAAGCTCCACCTAGTAACATTAAAACAGACAAGCATTATGTATATGCATATATATGTGTGTGTGTGTGTGTGAGTCATTGGTTACAGACGCAGTTTTTATTTATTATTAAAATTTAGCCTGTTCAACGGGAAAGGGAATGGACAAAATCATTTAAGAGAGAAGGGAATACGTTGCTAAGGAATTAAATTTTTACGAAGCTTCTGTGTCTCGGATTATTCCTTTTAGTTCAGAGAATATACATTATTGGTCAGAGAGAGAAAAAAATGAAATAATGTCAATTTTATATCTTACAAATTAGATTTATTAATGCTACCATACATTGATAATAATTTATGGGTATTCATAATATTACCCTTCCCAGCTTCAATCATTTGGAAAAATCTGAAGTATGCAGCTAATTTTGAAACGTGTAACCAAAAAGCTATATCAATTGTTTATAAATAATTGCTTCTTTAGTTTTTAGACACATTTTCTCTCACAAAATTCTTGAATTAACGTCTTAATTACACAATAAATCTTAAGTCCCACATGCAGAACCTAATGTCGCTTAAAATTGAACAATTCATTTACCCTCAACCCCCCCCCCCCCCAAAAAAAATAAAAAAGTAATGTGAAATTTAAATTGATTAGTACCTCTTCGGAGTGATTAGTTCCTGAAAGCTTTCTATAGTCGCTTTCTGGCCATTTATGAACAACGTCGATAATTTTATCATACGGCCATAGACTGTTTAAGAATTCTAACAACATATGAACATTTCTATACAGTATAAACTAATGTATGGAAGTCAATTAAATGAAAAACATAATTGTAAATAGTGAGGAATAAATTCACCAGTAATTCCCAATTGCAACTAAACATAAATATCGACAATTTAAAAATAAATTAATACCCAATATATATTATATCGCTTTTATTTCGCTCTGACTGAAAACCTAAATATTTATATACGTTACATTAAACGGCCAACTAGTCTTTACTATAATATTTTACTATATTTCTTTGACCTTAAACAAAAGTACCATATTTCCTAAGTATTAGGCTTCGCATAAAATCTGGAAGAATAGTACATGTATAGCAAATTACAAAAATAAATCAAACATAAATACATTACCGAAGAACGGGAATAAAGCGCGTTAATGAACAAGGGGAGGGGGAAAGGAGCATAAATCTTAATAAAAAATACTGATTAAAAACAGCAGGTTCCCCAAATGAGCTAAAACTAAGAAATCAATAAATTAATGATTCGGAAACATTTTTAAATGATCATGAATCAAAAGGTTCATAGTTACTTGTTTGTTCACTACTTGTAGCTGGTTCAAATGTGGCAAATATGTATAGTAGGGTACAAATAAATTGTATTCTTATACGCACATATATGTACCTGTAGTTATGCAGAATAATATGAAATTATAGCAAAGAGTAAAATAATTTCAAATGATTCAAGTGAGAAATAAATACACATATCTTGACCAAAAAATAAATTTATTTATTCTATTTAATTTTGGAAATGATTTACGAAATCTCAAATAATTTTTTATTACTTTCGTTCTTAATATATTATATAGTAATCAATAACAGGTGGGATAGAAAGTGCGTGCACACATAAAAAGAAAAACCACAAGTATTAACTTTTTTATATGTGCACTGCACTCTTTATCCCACCTGTTATTATTGAATACTACAAATCGCAGCCGCGATTGTTTCATTATATATATACACATACATAAAAGTAATCTTTAGAGCTGTCTCAATCTTAATGAGGTAAATACTAGTGGAATATATAGTGCTGCCCAGTTTAGTTCCAGATACAAATCGGACAGGCGAACGCGGGCTTCCGGATCAAAAGAGCCGTTCCTGCCGGGACAAGATGGTGGTCTGTCCATGACAGCTCAATGCACGCTCCGAAACACAGGCCACAACAACACTGCCCTCACCACACAAATTTCTAGCCTGTGGAGAGTTCTCTAAATAAGTCCTTTCGAGTGACTCGCACTTCAACAGCTTCGCTTCTCTTACTAGCAAACNAACATTATATATATATATATATACGCATATAAATATATGTATTTATATGCAAATATTTTATGAAGCTTTTATAAGGATTTTCGGTACTTTGGTATTATAACGACGATCACTATTTTTTTCGAAACCGTGGGAATTTAGTTAGTTTTTGTTTAACAACATAACAGAACCAACTCAACATATATAACTCAAACAATGTTGACTCACACGATGGTCACGACATGACATTGTACTCTTAAAAAAAGACACAAGAAGACCATGTTTAAAGAAGGTTGGTATTCAGGTTGATTCCTGGTTAAAAGGCAGATGCATACCATTTTTGGCCGCGTTTGGTTTCCTGTACAGCTGGGTGTACGTGCTAACATGAGTCAAGTGTTGTGAACGACAGTTAGACATGGTGTCCAAATCTGTACCGGATGTGAGATCACTGGTTTTTCACATTACACAATAAACCATAAATAGAATTTAATGACCCCGGAAACCGGCATCAATACGCAGCAAGGATTTGGGGACCAGCAAAATACGTAACAAAAGGCAACATGGTACAGCACAGCACAACCTTGCCATGATTCTTACCTGGCTGAGAATATGTGGCGGTCGGCGGTGTCGGCAGAGCCTGGCAATCCATCTGACGCAAATCGTCCAGTTTTGGTCATCCCACTGAAGCGGATTTATTTTAGTCATTAAAGAGTTTTTGCATTTTATTTTATTCTTATTTTATTATTAAAAAATGGTGTTTCTGTTTGGATATGTTATTTTTCTTGATTTACATTAGTTTTGGAAATAACAGTGTGCTAACCCCTTCAAAGGACTAACCCCCCCCCCCCCACCCATCCCACACACCACAACTCAATCTATTTTAGATAATAACGGACTCATCAGATGTTTACAAAAAAAACAACAAAAAAAAAACAACTGAAATGCTAATGACTTTGGACTCAATTTAAAATTTAAGAATTCTTAAGCGCTTACAGACACACACACACACACACACACACACACACACGCATATAAAAACTGGAACAAACCCCATTTTTATCCTATCCAATGAAAGGTCGATTAAAATAGGTTTTCCAAAGAAGGTCTAAATATTTCAACTTTTTCTTGATGTGAATATCTTGACGAGACTTTCAATTATCTCTACGGGTAACTCCTGCTGTAACGTAGACATATCTATCGAAGACAAACACCAGCCTAGAGAATACCTAGGAGGATTCGACAAAGAACAATACATGCCACCAGAGAGCAAGCAGTTACGGGATAAGCGCGACCGTGCTGCTTTCAAGCGCCATCTTTCCTAATTATCTGATTTACAGACTCTAGGGGAGGAAGGGGCTACTTAAACATTTATTTCCTATCTCTTGAGAGTTACTTTTTTTTTTTACTCTTCTTCTCCGTCTTCTTCTTATATGACTGATTACCTCCCTCTTTCTCCCAGGAGATTTCATAAAAAATCAAAGTGGTATATTGGATTATGATATTAAAAAAATGTATAATGACTCAAACACCCTTGTTTGACTCTGAAGAACATTGAAAAAATTATAAATCTTGTAAGTTTATAAGGACGTAGCTAACTGAGAACATGGCGACGGGGGGGGGGGAGCAATGTTCCCCCCTAAATACTCATACAGGTAGAAATGGTTCAAGTTTCAGTGTGCTTCTTTTATGTATTAATACAGCCCTGAGAACAGAAAAAGATCCTCTCAACTATGTGCAAAATGGTCAAAAAGCAATTTGGTCAGTTTTTTCTAAGTTTTGGAGAGAGAACACAAAGTAGTATCTACTACGTGTGAAAAATCATTCAGTTTTTGCCAGAATGAGAAAAATAAAAATAATCCAAAATTATTCATAATTATTTACTACTTTTGAAATCTCACAAGATAAAACTTATATCTTATGATTAGATTCCATCATTGTTTTGAATTGGTTTCATTTCACTCNTGGTGATAGCCGAGCCAGATAAAGGTGTGACGTAGACGAGCCTGTTTGCACAGAGGGGGAAGGGCGTATGAGCACATTTTCCAGGAGGGATACGCGAGTCGAGGAAGAAGCGTGACAATCCTCCAGTAGCTGGAGCCCTCTCGGCAGATTGTTATCCCACGGTTAATATTCAGTCTTGGGTGTGCTGAGCAGGACGAACGAGAGAAGTCACTCCTCGAGATGAGGAGACATCCTTTCACAGACACTCTCAGAAATGGAAGTTGAACATTCAAAAAGTTCAGTCCATATTGAGAATATCCTAATAAATGTAGTTTTATCAATTTCACTAATAAAAAAATTCAGTGAAAATTCTTTTGCAATAGATAATTTACATATTCTTATATAATATATTCAAAAACTTATAATATTACTTACATGTATTTACATAAATAGCAGTTATTTTGCAGTAAATACATGGGAAATAATTGATATTTTTGTTATATCTGTAACAGCTTCAGATCGGGTATAAAAGAAAAACTGTACATTGCCTTCAGATCTGATTATAAACTAATTCTAGAGCTTTTTGAGTTTTAATACAGCAACATTTTTTTTTTTTTTTTAATAATTTAGAAGATAATTCCTATAAGATATTCAAACTATTTACTTTTGCTACAGGTAGGATGACATGCGGTGACTTTTGAATAATTTACTAATTTACTTTACATAAACATGGGAAAACGGTTTGTTTACACAATTACTGGTGAAAGAACACTTTCGTGTTCTTCTTGGTTTATTAAACATTTATTTATTAATTTACAACCGAACCAACATTTATTGAAATGTTTGTTTATGCTTCATTTTCGAGAAATGAATAGTTCATGCGCCTATTTTTTAAATTTATCTTAAACGAGAACTACCACATTACAACCAGATCATATATATAAATATATATATATATATATAGACACACGCACGCACGAACACACAAACACAGAAAGTATATATTGAAAATGTAACACTTGAGGCTGCGATACGTAGCAATCAAGAACAGGTGAGATAGAGAGTGCAG
>KZ807589.1:72281-90533 GCA_000696205.2 Oncopeltus fasciatus
AGAGAGAGAGAGAGAGAGAGAGAGAGAGAGAGAGAGAGAGAGAGAGAGAGAGAGAAAAGGGGTATTTTAATATATTGAGTGAGGAGTTGGTGATTAAATGAACAATAAAAAGATAAGTTTCGAATAAATGGAGGAGAAATATAAAAGAAGGGAGGTCAGTATAAAAATACCAGAGAAGCTGGGGAAAACTCGTTAGTCCATTTTCTCTAAAGATTTATTATTCTCTTACACTTTTATAAAAAAGCTGAGAAGACATGTAAGTTTTACAGGTAATTTTGTATATATTTCTTTATTTTAATTAGACATGAACCTTAAGAAATTAAGTTTTAAGTCTGTACTAATAAAGCATAATTGTCAGATGGGATTATTGGGGGAATGAAAGGTACCAAAACTGTTAATTTTGTGACACCATTTCTCTGAGTAATATAAATAGCTTTCTTTTATTTTTCATCCCACCTTCGTAGTTATGTTGTTGTTTTTTTTCAAATAAAAACGAGGATCAATTTATCCCCAGATGTTTACTAAACATAACTATGTATACTGGAATTTGTTTTCTATCATCAGTGGTTTCTTAACTACATAATTAAAACATTCCTTATTATTCTTATAGACCTAGTCGTTTCCCCCTACTTCCCAATGAAGGTTTCATTCATGGAAGAACTATCATCTCTCAAGGCGACTTAAGACTGACTCAAATGACTGTTTCCGGAGTCTCTGGTGGGCCGTAGACAGCTGTGTCGACTCGGCTCTCGATGATGCAGGTCAGCTTGAGTCGACGTGGACTGACCCCGCTGAAGCCAGTGCCCACTTCGGAGTTCTCGTCGTTCGAGCGACCCATTATCCGCCGCCATGATTGCCTGAACTGAAAACAAAAAAAAAATAGGTGATTATTCATTTGGCTGTGTTACGGCAATAAAGTCAGAGAAAAGGGTAAAACATGAAGGTCTCATTTACTTTATATACATGATTCGTGAAGTAGATTAAGGAAAAAATAAACATATTTGTTATCTCCAGAATTATATAACTTTTCTCATTTTGTACTTGTAAAATGGTACTATTCACTGTTAATTATTACTTTGACGCTTTCGTTTTACACCACATAACCTGTAACTGCCCTTCACCTACTGTAGCAAACCTCTTGTTCGAATATAGACGTCAATGTCTCACTGGCGAAAGAATCAGGCAAATAATACCTTTACAAAAGTGACGTCTTGAATGGTAAAACCCAGTCTATCTAGAGGCCTTAAAAGCCAAAAAGAGAAACTTGTTTATGAAGTCTTCAATCGTGACCCACAAGAGACAGTGTGTGGTCAGAACACCATTCTAGCCGTCTGATTTTATCCATACAATGTTGAATGGCTATCAATACAATAAATGCTAGCTGTCCCCAGGAGCAAAACAGGAGTCTGCATCATTACAAACATAAACTCGAAAATAATCTACTAACTGTTTTAAACTGAGGACTTTTAGGTCAAGAATCATGTACACTAACCAAATTTCAAATAAATTTACAAAATATGATTAGTGTAAGATTTAATTTTTAGATTTATTTAAACATTCCCCCCCCTTAAAAAAAAAAAAAAAAAAAAAAAAAAAAAAAANCCTCTCCCCCCCCCCTTAAAAAAAAAAAAAAAAAAAAAACTTGTCAGAAAAGTCATTTTACATGTACCTACAATGGGTTAGCATTTCTTTCTCTTCCTTCCCGACCAGACCTCAGCAAACTTTAGTGGTCATGCCTTTTACGCTCTTTCCGTTTTGTTAATTCAATTACCTTATTTCATATTTAAATAAATCTTAAAGAAGCACTGGAAATCTGCTTCAATTTGGCAGCTCCTGCGTGAAGGATATTTTTATATTATACAGCCCTGAAGGATTTCTCCCAATCGAGTTTACCTCACACTAACTCAACAGATCCTTTGAAATTTGTCGAAAAGCAGCTTTTACAGCCAGACGGACATCTTCCTCGCAAGAATAAACATGTGAGTTATTATTTGTATTTCGATTTAATTTCACCAGACTTGTTATAAAATAAAAATATATAGGGGAAATGTATTCAAGGTTTCTTTTTTCTTCGTTTTCTCCAGTGTAATTGACAAAGTAAAGGACATCTACATATAGTTGTGAAGTGGTTAGGAAGGGGGATGAAGTCAATGCACGGTGAAAATTCCAATTACATTATTTTTCCCCTACTTCACACCCTCTGACTGAACCCCGGCTCCAATCACTGAAGAGAATGGAAAAAAGTTACGGTTTACTTAATCACAATGCTTCTGCCAACTACTGCAGTTATGACTTTTTATGTATAAAATAAAAATATATTATTTTTTAATACCGCAAAAATATATTATAATAATACTTCCTTGTTTGATATGGGAAATAGTTTTTATAATTTACGAGTGTAAAATGTAATTTTTTAAAAATTTATACCCTTTAACATTTTTACAAAAAACGCTTATTAAGGATGAAATTAACTAATGTAAATACGAGGGGTGAGGGCTTCCCTTAATCTTCCTTCCCGGTCAGTCTAGAGCAAGTTAGTAGACTTATCTTCAACGTAGTTCGTCCTCTCGGGCTTTAAATTTACATTACCTCATTTACTCTTATTTATATCCATCTTTAGTGATTACGTAGCGCTTGCATGACTTTTTATTCTTATTTAAAAAATAAAAATAAAAGTTGTATTTAGTTTCTTTATCCACATGAAATGTGTATATTCAGATCGGCGACATGTTAGTACTTTCAAAACATTGTCATTTCTTTACCCATCATTTTTTTTGTATTTTGGAATTGTAGCCCTTTATGTGCACTTGGGTGCTCAAACACGCAGACATGCCGTGTGTGTTCAATTTTTGCAATTTTTTAAGCTTTTTTCAGCAACCATTAAAAGCATTCGTCGATTGAGACATGGATATAGAGAGAAGAGAAGCTTTAAGTACATAAATTACAAAGTAATAAGACATAAATGTTAAATAAACATAAATTAAAAAGTATTTGCCATCTTCATTTTTGTTAGCTCAATAACGACATAAGAATTTTTATATCGATGAAGCTAAAAAAAAATATATATATAATTACTAACACATAGTAACTAGATTTTTGAATACACAATTTGAATGTTGAAACCCCCTAATTAAGGTGTAGAAACCAAATTATTGTTTTTGCGAGTATTCTTTTTGCAGAACTCATTAAAAGAGGAGGAATTAGGAACTTACAAGAAATTAATATAAAATGCTCATTAACGTATACGTTTCTGTTGCATCATATTATCATGTCATAGATATGTAAAATAACATTTCTCTAACTCAAGCAGCCGCCTCAGCAAGTATAATGTGTTATAGCAATACGATAATTGGTTAAACGTTTCCTGATAAGGAAGATGACGTCTACCGAACAAGAGCAGAAACTCTAGTTGTTGTAGGACAGAACAGGTGACGCACTTGGAACTACAGTTATATAGATATTAAACAAAGTAATTATATGAGAGTATGTTTGTTGGGCGTTTCAGATAAAAGATGTCCATTAAAAAGTCCAGGTTTACTTACTTCTGTATGAATTAGTGACTACCATAACTGGAATCAATGCCTTATCGTAGCCGAGCAGTCATTAACAAAGCTATACCACTAGAAGTTTTGTACCTCTAACTTACACTCAAGTTAGCTGTAACTAAGGACCACTAAGTTAAGTTACACGCTCAGAAGGAGCTCTCCAACGAACAGGCTGCCGTGAGATGGAACGAAGACTACAGCTAGGAATGGATTTTGATTGATTGTGCCAACTGGATTCAGACAAACTTTCTTTTTCCTCTGGCTATAACAGCTTTAGGAAATCATAACTTTAATTACACAATTAATTTATTACGAATAAAATTTCAATAATTGTTATTTTCTCAAATTTATTGTATAAAACAACAGAGATTTCATGTTAACAATATATAAGCAATAGTCATATTATAGCAATATTGTACCTATTAATTAAAATTGGTTATGTAGGAGCTACTTAAGTTTAGCAAATTCCAAAGTATTGTAGTTGTTCAATATTTGTATTTGACTAGTTGATGAATACATTTTCTCTACACTTAAAGAATATATATTTTGTCAATAAAAATATTCGTTTTGGCCATTTCCCTTTAAAATATATGCTTATACAAACTCCATTGATAGATAAATAATAGAGAGAAATTTGCAATTGCTCTATTTGCAATCTAGGAACTGTTTCAACATTATTCTAATATATATGTATGTTAGAATTCCATTTAACTTTATATATTTCTTTTAATGTTAAATATGTAGTTTTCGTTATATTAAGCTTTAAAAAAAAAAAAAAAAAAAAAAAAGCTCTGCCCTTTATATCGGTAATACAATAGTAATAATACAGTATTTTAAATTAACAACATAATTTTCATTCTCTTTTGAATTAAACTAGTGAGGAAAATAATATTTTTTAACTCTTTTATTCCAAAAGTTTTGGAAATTCATCTCGAGTTTAATAATTTTTCAACCTATAGTTTTCCAAGCAACATAAATTTAATGTTTTCAGAAAATAGAAAATAAAAAGATAATTAAGATAAGTTTTTGCTTAATAAGCTTAAATATGTAATTTCTCTTCACGTCTGATTTGAACCACTTAATATATACATTTATTAATAATTAAGAAAAACCCTTCATTTTCAAATTAGTTTTCTTATTAGCTTGAAAATGATTGAGAATCATGGGACTTACCTTAAACACTTTTCCATCATATTGTATATTTTTAGTTATAAAGTCATAGTAAAGCTCAAATTCTTCATAACAATTTTTGCCTAAAGTTCCATTTTTGATTCCATTTTCTTTTTCACATTTACTGAATTATTTTTAATCCACATTGGGTTAATGAAAAATGTATTAATATTAGCATCGTTAGTGTTTCTTAGTATGTTAAAATGTAGGATGCATCGCATTACATTGGCTCAAAATATATTGTTTAAATTTTTTTTTCAACTATGGCTTAGGATAGTTGTATTTTTTGTTGCCATCTAAAAATATTTACTTAAAATTTATTTCTCGTTAGATAATGTACAGGAATACTATGTTTAATTTCTAATAAATCAGTTAAATTTGCAATATAATTTTGATTGGTAAAGCTTTCTGTTCATAAGTTTTAATAAAACTTCAAATACTTCTTTAATTGTAGCTCTATTTTCAAGTTTATTTATAAATTGAAATAATAATTTGTAAATAGTATTAATAATATGCTTGTGAAATATTTTTTTTTACACCTAGAATTGCTAAGATTTCATTTAATAGTTAACAATAGTAACATATGTTGTAATAAAGCAAATGTATACCCACCCGACTATTATGAGTATTATCTTAAACTAACCTATACTTGATATTTTTTATATTTCAATAATTCTTTTTAATTTTTTAAAAATTTAATTCTCATAAGAATATTTTGTTTCAATTGGTTCTTATTAAAATTTACTTTTAATATCTACTTCATTTAAAATATTTCCGCCAAAAAGAGTGACTTGCCGTAACATTATGCGAAAAAAGTCATGTTATATTTTATACTATTGCAAACTGTTTAACCAAAAATTTTTCTGGAGATAGGACTAAATTTCCATTTCGGAAAAATAATAGAAGTTTTATTATCAAAACTGTGTAAGCCACATTTTTTTTNGAGACTGATTGGTCGATAGTTTTGCGGGTTGTGTTTAGGTTTGCCATCTTTATGAAATAAAAGGACTAATGCTTTCTTCCAGCTTTCGGGGAAGTAGCCGAAACGAAGGCATGCATTGTATATACTTAATGTATGCAAGTGTCTTGAAAGGGAGATTCTTGAGAACGATAACTGGAATTAAGTCTTCTCCTGGAGCTTTACTTTTTTTCATCTTTCTGACAAATGATTTTACTTCATTTGGTGAGATAGAGTCAAAGTCATTGTTTGTTGGACTGCCACTGTCAGGGTAATATAAGGTTTCGTCGACTGTCCTGCAGTTAGTATGTCCTGTCTGTCAAGTGGCCTGAATTTTGTCTCTAAGTACGTGGCGAAAATTTCACATTTTTCGTTGTCTGTGTATACAGTTCGGGGTCCATCTTGTAGAGTGGGAATGACAGTTGGTTTTCCTAAAATACGTTTAGTTTCACGCCAANTTATAGTAAGGGCTCTTTACAAATCCAAAAATTCCATTAATAAATAATTGTGTTAACATTTTATTTGAAATGCCTCGACTGTAAACTTTCCTTATCTTTGTTATCTTAATAGAGTATGAAAAATAGCAAAATAGTAACAGGACACTATTTTAGATAAAAAGTCCGTTTGGGACTTCTAAGTAAGGCGCTGCGGGTTCGATTCGTTCCTTGGCTAATCGATTCTCTAGATATTAAAGCTTACCCAAACTGTCAAGTTTTTAAAACAGAATGAAACTAACCTTCATTTCAAAGGGATTAAATTATTGCATTAGAGGTTAAAAAAGTGATATTATTAAAAGACAAATTATTGATATCTGTTGTAAAATTATATAATAACCATTTATCAAACAAAGTTATAGGAAAATCAGTTAGTAAGAAATTTAATAAATATATATTGAGTGCAGTTGATAAGTAGATTTTGTAATTAATTTTCTCCAGAAGATAATGAATACTTGATAAATATATAGAAGAGAATTGTTTTATGTATCCTTGTGCCTCAAGAAATGTCATATATTACAGGTTCTCCCTTCTTCTGTGACTGAATTCCTCCAAAACGGTGTATGAACCATATCTTACTTTAAACTCTCGAATTCTGGTTACTTGTCAAGGAAATAACTTTGTCAGGCATTCAAAGATTAGTAAGTCTACAGTTGTCATTTCATTCCCTGTCTCACAGTTTTCAGTTGAAATTTAATTCTCAGTCCAGGGTATTATTTTTAATTAAAGTAAACTGGATTCCGTCTGTGTTAGATTTGCTTTCGCCCAGAACTACACGATTTATTTCATTAACAAAATGAGACTCTGTCTTTCACTCTGTCTCCTGGAAAATGTTATATATTAGACTTTTATATTAGAACACTTTCTTAAGAAGATTTTCAATTAAACTATTGAGAAAACTGAGTTTAATGAATTCTAAAAATAATTAAGATTGCTTCGAAAATTCAGTTTTAATATTGATGTCTCCGTGTGTTTGGTTACAAGTCAATTTATTTGAAAACTCAAATCATATTCATAATGAATATATATTTCCATCATCAGTGGCCTTAAAGTATTAAAAATTATTTTTGTCCTTGAAATAGTGATTTTTTTTTGTAAATAAATAACTTTTAGAAGATGAAAGGCCAAGAGAAATTTTCAGAGATTATTGTAATACACAATAACATCAAATATGCATTTATTTAAAAATATATCAGTTAAGGTGCAATAAATTTTGGTACTCTTTATATATTTATGAATAATGAATTTATGAATATATCTTTTTATACTGAGAATAAGTAGATCAGTTTCTTTTTAGACCGACAACTTATACCCAACTAGGCATGGACAAAGCATTTAAATAATCTTATGGTATTATTTACAGCGTTTTTATAAGTAAAAATGCTCTTCGGTAAAACCTCATCTTTGGTTTTAGTAAAAATCTTGATTTTATGTGTATTTATTGTTTAATTTTAGTTTCGCTCCTGCCAGAGAGAGTGAGCGAGCTCCTTCAAACCTCCGGGGAGTACAATATATTCTCAACTTGAATTTAATTTAATTTTTCCACTTTGTATTTTCTATTAAATACATTTCATGCATAAATCAAAATGGAAATTAAAGTTAACGTATCGTGACTTCTGAATATTTTATAATGTAAAAAACAAAAGATGAATTTATTTTAAAAATTCATTAATCTTATTCCTTAAGATTTGCAGAGTTTTTTAAAAGTTACTTACCTCTTGCATGTAAAAACAATTTCCGTGAAATTCTTCCCCAGCTCTTTTAGAAATTAACTATCCAAAAGTTTAAACTACTAAATTTTAAAACATAAAAGTATTCCTATTTAGATTTTCTTTATGGATTTTAGAATTACCCAAGAGCTGTTATTTCTTGCTTTAAATAAAAAAAGAAACTACTAAATAATTGAAATATGTGCGTGAAAATAAAATACCTATAGATACTTCGGATTTTGAGCTCTTTAGTATTCCGGAATATAAAAATTTTAATTTTTAAGAGTAGATATTACATCGTATTAACCTATTCCGTGCTATATTTTTTAATTTAGGCACCAAGCTAAAAATTATGGTTTTAAAGTCAAACTTACGTAGAAAACGTTTATTGAACTTTCATGAAATTATTATTTGTTCTGAAACAAAAATTTGTAATTGTGTAAAAAGGCATAACTAATTGTTTGTATTGTACTGTTTACTAATTAAAGTTTTGCGATTATTAATAATTAATCTTTAAGAAAATTTTTACAAATTTAACTCTAGCTTAAATTCACAAAACAAAATTGATTAGCATACTTCTTTATATGATAGCAATTTTAAGTCCCCTTCTTTACCTTGTGTATTGCAGCGACATGCCGGAACCTCCATTATCAGAATTGGCCACCTTTGCAGACGATACACTACTTCTGTGCAAACACACGAGAGTTCAAAACGCAGNGGAGTAGGTTGCCTATTCCTGTTCAGGAGGCGAGTCACTTTTTGTGCTGGGTATTCCATGTCCTGAAGTTCATTCAGAATCTCCTCCTCGGAGAGGGAGTATGGGAGACCTCTGATTACCACTGATAACAGTCGATCTTCAGGGTTGGCAAAAGTGTAATATTTTATGCCGGGACTGTTGTCGTAAAAATTTGTGAGGGACCTAAAGTCATCTAAGGTTGTGAGGGAAACTTTTAGTTTTTGGAAGCATTGTTTTACATCGAAGGGGGATTTAACGACGGATTTAATGTCCTTGATAACATTTTGGTAGTCGTTAGCCTCAGTTAGGAATATGGGAGGGATTTGTTTACATCCTTCGTGGATGGTATTTATGTTGTCAGTGGGTAGGTTATTCCTGTCATCTGTTGGTTTGTTTGTCAAAACTAAGAATCAATTGTTCACTTGTGCAGTTGATAAGGGAGGTGGGGTTAGTCGCGAGTATCGACTATATCTTTTAGGCAACTCGAATACTCCGGTCTCTATTGACTCGAGCTCAGCTGATGTAAAGTTAGGTGGAGGATTATACAGGTAAGAAGAGTTCTCATCACTAGTTGTTTTTGTTATGTTTACTTTGGGGTATACGTGAAGGTTATCGCTAGGGTTACCTTACTCTTTGTTGGCTTGTGAGGTTAGGTCTTCTTCCTCTAGTTAGATAATTCTTTCTTTCTCGGTCATGACCGAGCCAAGGAGAGTCTCTTAACACCAATCATACACTGAATTTATGTTAACAAATGTAAAAAAATCATTAAAATAAACAGCACCAACAAAAATGTCTGCCACTTGGCTATGCTCGATCCACAGCCTCTCGCTAATTTTAGAAAATTTGATAGCTGTTGAAATATGACCCCACCGTAACAAAGAGTGGTTCACACACAGGTGCTTGTAGTTAATGAGTCGATAATGGTGGAGTAAGCCAAGCAAATGAGAATTGACGCGTAAACACGACTCATCTGGCAGTAAACTCGTTCTGGTCGTACTCAAAGCCGTGAGAGGACATTATCTTAAACTTGAAGCTGCCATCAGCATATTCCCACAGATCGATGTTTGGTCGTACCGATTGACCCCGCCATTAGGCTTAACTGATGTTAATGTATCTCCGCAGCAATGCACCAGACTCCAGATTAGTTATGGGACCGCGGGGTACACACCGGCAGCCCTGGGCCACGATGGGACACCATATAGTCCCTAACATTCGTGTACGGATATGAAGGGAAANAAATAAAAAATCCTTAGCGAGGACAGATAGATTTTTTTATTCTGTTCCCTCTCATGAATTATTAACAAATAATAATAAGCTAATTTTAGAAAATTTGATAGCTGTTGAAATATGACCCCACCCTAACAAAGAGTGGCTCACACACAGGTGCTTGTAGTTAATGAGTCGATAATGGTGGAGTAAGCCAAGCAAATGAGAATTGACGCGTAAACACGACTCATCTGGCAGCAAACTCGTTCTGGTCGTACTCAAAGCCGTGAGAGGACATTATCTTAAACTTGAAGCTGCCATCAGCATATTCCCACAGATGGATGTTTGGTCGTACTGATTGACCCCGCCATTAGGCTTAACTGATGTTAATGTATCTCCGCAGCAATGCACCAGACTCCAGATTAGTTATGGGACCGCGGGGTACACACCGGCAGCCCTGGGCCACGATGGGACACCATATAGTCCCTAACATTCGTGTACGGATATGAAGGGAAANGAGGGAACTGGGAGTTGAGCCCATCTCTTTTCACATCCAGGACCTCACCTACAAACACCATGAACGTCTGATGCTGACCTGGACCTTGGAGCTGGCACCTTTCGTCTCGGAGCAGTCACCCAGCGACGCCTCAAACCTAGACTATATCAGCATATACTGCTGTAATAATTGTATTGTATTTTTGTTTTCTTGTGTAAATAGTATAGTATTTATTTTATACACACCATGTCTTCCATCTTGTGTAAAAAACAACTGTTTTGGGCCAAGAATAAAATAAAAAAAATATATATTTCTTCTTTATACGATATAAACCTGACTATTTACCTCAGTTTAAAGGGATAATGTATACAAAAAAGTGAATGATTAGTGCCTGAAAATTGAGTGCCTAAGATAATCCTCATGGGTTGCTGATCGTAAAAGTACGTTACTCGATATATCGCACCATAGTATATTCTAAGCTAGGTTTAGATTATTGGCCATATCAGACCTTTTAGAAGTTAATTCTATATTCCATCCTACCTACTAGAAGCCATAAGTGATGACCATTAAAATTTATACTGCATATATAATTATAATATAATTTTATATGTTAATTTTTGTTTATGTGTGTGAGTGCACTTTTATAAGTTTAATTCAGTGCTCTAATACACAGAGATTNTAACAGATTGCTATAGGATATATATATATGCTAGAAAGTGGTAGGTTGTTTTTAGGAATCATCGAAGATCGACTTGATCAATAGCAGAATAGTCCGAGTCAGATGAGAAAATTCTCTTTCTTTAAAAATGGTATTTAACAGGGGGGTTGCCTAGGTGCTGATCTGTTTAACTTTGCTACTTATGTTGTTATGAATGCGACACTTTCCTGTCCATGGTCTATTAGCAGATAATGTAATCATCTTCTCTAAGCTCTAAAAGAAAATTGTTCTTTTAAATTTGATAAAACATACATAAATTAAATAGAAACTCAGGCATACAAATAATAAATTCAAAAATAGTTGTACTCTTATTTTCATAAAAGAACCAAATCAATCCCCTAATAGCTAACTATCAATAAATCATTTATTAAAATATCAAATACTCCAAAGTGGTTAGGAATATTATTTTCTTTGAAAATGTCTAGGAAATGTCATATTCAAAATTTGAAGTTAGAACTTTTCAAGACTTCTTGGGGACGATTGATGTTAATGTTATATCGCAGGTCCAAAATAAACTACGTTCCCATTATTTATAATTCAACCAGCCCCAGGGCAACACAGATGGTCCATTCGAATCACCATTTTATTAAAGTACTATTTTTTCAAGACTTTAAGTAATATGACAAAGAAAATTATGTAAAATATAATTTTTTTTTGCTGTGTTAACCTCCCTTGCAACCACTTAGGGTCATTGGAGAATGTATGTAAAATATTAAATGTCAAAATCTGCTCATTATTTTAATTAATCTCCTCCTTCTCAGGGGATCATTCGCTATTTTTAACTTATGTCAGTCAAGCTTATGTGCACCTTTTATTTATTACATTTTACGTAAGTTTTATTAGTCGAAATGTCTTATATAGCGCAGTGGAGTTGACATTGAACTTCAACAATATAAAATCAGTACTATTAGTTTTGCATATATTATTGCATAAATTTATCAAAAACTAATTTATAAGTCTGAAATATTAAGCTTGAAAAACATTTCATTCTTATTTACCCCCTAAAAAGGTATAAATACAAGCGGTGGTCAATTTGAATGTATTCAATTTCTTGTAGGGTCACACTAAATACTTGGGTAAATCAATAAAATTTAAGTTAAATCCATATTATTGTTCTTTCTGAATTCTTAGTTTTATTAAAAGGACGAATAAAAATAAATAAAGCTTGAATTGAACATAATATATATTATGTATCCTTACAGAACGAAACATATAAATTTAAATAGGGACTCTTTGCTTTTTTTGTTTTTTTGGATTAATTTTAAAAAAAGCGTAACAATTGGATAAAAATCTTACAATTTTCTACGATTCCTCAAATTATTATTTTTACAATTATCGAGCTCCAAATAAATTTATCCGTTTTTCACAGTTTTAGTTGCTTGATGATCTTTCAATTCCATTTTTATTTCAAAAGCAGAGAACGAATTTTAATAAATTGAAGGTTTTATTTCTGTTAGAAGTTTTCGCCCTGGGCAATTGACATTGGACCTTAAATATATAGTCTAATTGTTTCGCCGATTTTATTTAGGAGAAGCTAAACACATTATATATATATACATATATAGAAGTGTGAGTTAGGTATTATATATATATATATATGTAATGCCTAACCTTAATGGATACAGTATGTATGTTTTCTAACATTCTATATGAGTAACGCATATTAAGGGAGATATTAAACTTTAATTTACTGTGAAGGTTTAGTGCCGTTGTTTTTGATCTTTGATTTTGAAAGTTAAATTTGACTCCCATTGCCTTTTTAGCTTGTTTCATCAAATCGCTCATTAAATTTTACATTTATAACTGTAATTATTAGATCAGGGAAAATTTGCTTAGTGTGCGGGTCTTCTACGGACGGATTCCTGATTTACGTCCAGTGAAATATCCCCTTGTTGAAATTAAAATAAATATATCTTTTTTTCTTTTCATGAATAATTTTTTTAAAATTCATTACTAAAAAATAAAGTTTTTCTTTAAAATGATTTACTGTATCATAAGCCCTTTTAAAGGATTTGTAATTAAATTTATTACGAATGTTGATGAAGCTCATCCCTCACTTGTCAGACTCATATTTATTTGTCATATTTCAATCCTCACCAAAATCCCAAACTCCTTACCTTCTGGAGTTTTATCAGTTATTTTCTTTTGAGGCTGAACACTGTACAACCGAAAATGTAAATTATTTAAATTAGTTTTTCCAGTAAATACAAAAGCAGAGTAAGTTAGCCGGTTGCTGAAATGCAGGGAGGAGTTTGATGAATTTGAGTAACTAATGCCTTTTAGTTAATGTTATTGTTCCGAAGAAAACTTCCTGAATCGCGATAGAACTGTCTATAGAACGCTCTCAAAATGGTAGAGGCTGAGAGATCATTTTATTGTGACTCTCAGAGAAATTATTTAACCTCCTTTAAGCGCGTTTCCCATCCACGATTAAATAATCCGAGGAAGCCGAACTTCTACTTATAACTCTCTCCACCAAAAGCCCTTCATATGCATATTAATTGACATTGTATTCAAAAACTTCTTTTAGTCAAGTTATTTCGAGATTTCTAATTTGCATGCTGAATGAGATATATTTTAATAATTATGACGCTTAGAAAAAATAATTAGCGATATTAAACTGAAAGAATAATAATAATAATTTAGTGAAAGAATCACTGAATAATTTCAGAATTTGTTAAAATTGAAATTCGTCCTTCCTCAGCCTTTTTACATCTATATTATTGTGTTTTATAATAATTGGGGGAGAAATCCAACAGTTAAAGTTAAACTCATTGCATTGTAAGAAAAGTCTCATACTCCAAAGGTATTAGGCAAAAGTAGTAGCATATGTTGATGACACTACCATACTTCGAGAGAAAGGTATTTTAATCAACATATCCCTAACTAATAAACTAACAAATATAGCAAAAGTAAGGGGTTCATCACAATCATTAATTATTTCATGATTAATTCACATGATTAATGAATTACTACCTTAAACAACATATGTTGTTGTTTAAACCAACATATAAATATATATTTAATTTGAGTATGCCATTATTTGAGATGGCAAGATAGAGATGGCACTGTTTTTTGAGCAACTGAGCATCCCCAATAGAGTAGAAGTGTAGTTAATAATCAGATTTACTGATTGCTATCCCTCATTAATTTGAAGAAAACCCCTGGGCTTTGAAAATGTGTCAAACCATTTCTGTGCGCATTCGTCAAATTTATTTTCTACTAGGCCTTTGTATATATTTTTAATTCATTATCAATCTTATTTAGCTGAAAATATGATTTGTTCAAGAAATTAAATGTAGATATTAATGTAATTATAATTATTATGTAACTGTAGCGTTAAGGACAAATAATCCTCTCTTCGCATCCCGAGGAATGTATTAGAGGTCATATCACATACGTCCCTAACTGCCATAGCAGAACATATCAATGTCTTTATGCTCATGAATACCATAGTTATGCTAATTATAAACTAGATAAGCTCTATATAGTTTAACCATTTACCACCCATTCATCCGTTTTTAGCTAAAAGAATTTATTAACAGATTGCTATAGGAAACCTAAACACTGAATTTGGCAAAATATTTTTAAAAGAAGTGCCCATCCAACCCATGTAGTTCTATTCTTAGATGTTTTCCTAAATAGCTTTATTCGAAAGAAAAAAAAGAAAAAAAGATTTTAAACATGTTTCATACATTTTTAGTAAATTTAACAATGACGAATATATTACGACTGTAAATTAAGATCTTACTGTAAACCATCTCTCTTTTTACGGTTTAAAAAAATATAACGAGTTTAGTCTGTGTATTTTTTTTTTTAACTTTTATTTATTTATTACATTCTGTTAAATTAAAACATTTTGTAATTTGATCACCACAATGAATTAGAGAAAAAAATGACATACAATATCAATCACATGAGGAGAGAAGGTGACCAATGACACCACTCTCAATTTATTTACAGATTNATATATATAAACGCAGCTTACCTTATGTATGATAGCTCAAGATCAGTAAACATTTTTTAAAGTCTCGTTGTGGTGCCAACATGAATAGCATGATTTCTTTAAGGAAAATTCGCAAATGAAAGAGGAGTAAAAGTTACCGTTCATTATTTAATATATTTATTGAAATAAGTCATGAGTAATAATCTGCTCCACCAGCTATTAATTGTTTGCTCACTCCAGAAGGGATGAATGACTATTGACAAAGAAGGATACAGGATACCCTAGTATATTTGGCCGTTTGAGACAGATGGCTAGATCATTTACACTCCCGGCTTTGTGGAGCAATATTTCAAAGGATTTCCCCATCTGTGGGTCCACAGAGCATGATGGCTCGCTGAAGGCGGGTTACGGACATACAGGATCGTTTGGTAGGTCACGTCTGCCAAGAACTGTTCTCACTCATCTTCCAGAGCTGTTACTGTTTTCCCGGGGGAACAATTTCACATCGTAAAATACAACAGAAAATGAAATACATTCCATAGGTTTCATTCATACATCTTGAATAATACGATAATAATGACGGTTGCGAGTAAAAAGAATATTCGTATACCATTTAAAAAGTTATTAATGCTCTCAATTCTAATTTTGAGTTTAATTGAACTGAAATCAACTATAAATATAATGCAAAACGATTAATTTAATTGGCCATTGAAATGGACATGCTCTTATTACTAGAAGAGGTTAAACGAATTTATTTTTCATGTAAAAATGGTTAAAATTAAACCTAAATCACATTTAACAAAAGAAAAAATATATATATTCGCTCTTTCACACGCTCATTTTGTCATAGAATGTAAGAAAACAGCAATCAATAAAATAAATCAAAAATATTAAAACTGCAACAAATACTTCATTAATATTTGCTTCTTCTCCTAAAAATACCTCTTTTTTTCATAAGAGAAATGTCTATTAAAACTACATCTAGGGCCCAATTACGCAGAATATTACGCAAACCCGCCAAACTTTTATAAATAAAATTTCTTCTGTAATGCACAACTCTCATAATAAGGAGTAAACAATGCAATTTGAGTGTAGAACCAAAACCTAAATTTCATCAAAATTAATTATATTATTCTAAGGACAAACGTCACATGGTATCCGGTGGACAAACATTTTCCCAGAAAATGACCATTTACGTATTCAAAATGACCTTGGTTATCAGAGATGATGCGGGATGTGAGTGTCGATCACAGAAGAAAAAAAACTAGACTAAAAATGCCGACAGTTTCGGAATACTTAATTGTAGGACCTACTTCACAACAGAAAAGGACACTATATATAAAACCAGTCATATAGCTAAAATATAAGTAATCATTAAAAAATACCATACTTACAAATAGTCAAATATTTTTACAGGTGTCTTCAATATTCCACATACTCAATTAATTGAGTTGAAGTGAACAAAGATTTAGTATTTAAGGACACTAAAATGCACCCCTGAGGTACATTTTTTCTTTCTTTCTTAAATATAAAATAATATTTTATGGATGATGGATAACCTTTACCCACTGGGTTTAATATTTTTGTGATATATTTGGCCAGCTCATAGGAGTTCATAAGTAGCTGCGGGGTCAATTATGGTGAGACGAGTCAATATTTCTGTAAAAAGAATAAGGCAACATTCGCTCGATGATGATTCTTTTGGATTTGCGATCAGATTAATGGCGGTGGACCACATCAAATTTTATTTTTTTATAAATGTTAATCCCAATAGTGTTTGGGTTTTCTGAGACATTTGAAATGCTAACACTTTGTTAGTAAGTATGTATAAGTATGAATAAATATGATATTTACAATAATTAGAAGATGGAATAATATTTAAAGTTGAATCAATAAGTAAAAATAAAAGAAAAGGGAGTTAATAACAAATTACCTAATTTTCTTCCATCACTACACCTTCTTTTTGAACCTTGTTCTTGGCAATTAGCATTTCTAGAGCTTCAAAACACAATTATATTTTCTGAGGATTCCTCTTCATTTCATCATCCATGAAATTCATATTATTATCCAGAAATAGCAAAATTAAATTTTTAATATGAGCTTAAAAAGGCAATACACAACAAAAGAAATATATTCACACTGGAACTGGGAAAACTGCTAAAGGCAGTTAAAATTATATGGTTTTGTTTTACCTAAATAAAATAGCTGCATTTTATAATTATGAAGAGAATTTATAAGAATTGTAATATTCTTTATTTTAATATCGCAATTATAACAATATTTTATCATATCTTAAATCTTATTTTTGTTTTTGTTAACGTCGAACTATTATGAATTATATTTTCATATTATAACTATTTACCATTTCATCTTCCGGGTTGGACCGAGTCAAATTGTTGTTTTTTGCCGAGCTTTCGCTCATAAAGAAACCATTCTCTTTTCAGCNACAATGTCCGAAAGCGCTCGCCAACAGAAGATGGTGTACAGAAACCAATGAAGACGGAGAATATAAGGTATGAGAAAAAGAGATTTGTTTACCCCCCACCAATGTATTCTTACTTACAATACATTGTTGGCGGAATATTCAGGATAGCACAACCTTGCGGATAGATAAGTATTTGCTGGAGACAACTAGACTCTAAATGTACGTATCCGACTACCTTTCTTTCCTAAATTCAGTAGATCAATAGATCCTTCACAAAAGGAAGATCTACCAAATGAATACGCTATTTGTAAGGCACATATTTGGGGCCGATAGCAGGAAAATAAAATTGATGTAAAAGGACCATTTTGATAAGTCGCAAAAAAAAAAAAAAATGAGTCCATTAGATAAATTAAAGAAGTTTGGTACATGAAAAATATAGTTTTCTCTTCCACATCTACCACTCTTTCCTCTAGAGGGGATTATTATTTTATTGTATAAATTAAATTAAATTTTATTTCAAGAAATTTTTATTTGCTACATTCAGACAAACATTTTCTACTATTAGATTTTAAAAATATTATATATTGGAAAAAAAAATGTATAAAATTACCTTTTGACCGGTGGGAAATTGATTGCTTTTAAATTGATTGTTTATTTATATCTAAAAAAAAAGGCACTTTAGCCCTCTTATCATCATGTGAGCATCTGATTCTAGGTCATTTCCCACAAGGCCCGATAACTATAGGGGGCTGAAAGGAAAATACAAGTAATGGAAGCTAAATATTAATATTTTTCGAATCCTCACATGAATTTTCAATGAATTCATTACGGATATATATGTATATATAT
>KZ807589.1:128996-142525 GCA_000696205.2 Oncopeltus fasciatus
ATTGAAATTTCAAGAATAAAACTCACAAATCGACTTATTGATTAATATTTGTAACTCCATTTCTTAAGCATTAAAGTTTTATGAAAACATAGGGGTGGATTCATAAAGACAGTTTCATAAAATAAAAACTACTCTCCATCTTTCTTCGCACTGTACATTATTTGTCTCAGCAACTAAATGTCTTTAAAAAATTATAGAGTAGATAAAATTTGGACCTTGAATAACAAATTTATTTAGAGAGCTGTTTCATTTAATATCAAATTTAATTAAATCCAACGAAATACAAATATATATTTTATTCTCTAGAACTAATCTAGAATCTAAAAGAAATCCGCTAAGAATAATAAAACATGTGAAGGCATGTCTGACTAAGCTAATATGGTTTAGAATAAAATTCAGTTCTACATAAATAATCAGAATGCAAAACATACAATAAATAGAGTCAGATAAATATTTGTAGTACTGTTACTGGAAGGGAATATTTAAAGCCCGTTGAGCTTAAACAAACTCTAGCTACAGCGAAAATTTTTTTTTTTTTACTCAAATTTTACATTTCGACTCTTCCCCTAATCGTATTGGACTGACTTTTTCTATAAGAACTCAGCTTTTCTTTTTCTATTTAAAAGTGATATGTGCTAATTTCAAAATGAAAAATTTAGAACTGTCTCTCGACAGACATACCTACATATGGTGAGACCACTGTGATTCTGCCTGGTAAAAATAAAATTATCTTTTGTTTTCATAAGCTTTTGGAACAAATAAATTTTGCATTGTAATTTAAAATAACTTTTATTTTTACTGTCATAAATTATATAATCACATTTATATTAATAAATATTTTTTTAGTGGATAGTTATGGTACCTAGGAAATAGTTAATATGGTCGCAATGTTGATGGATTTGAAATTTTTACATTTGTGTTAGGTAATTTCTTTACAAATTATTATTCAGAGGAAAGTTTAATAATCAATTTTTAGACCACCAAAGCAGCATTTTCTTCGAAATGTATTTAAAAAAAAAAAACTTTTAGTTTAAATCTTTACTGAAACATTAGTGGGTATTTTTGTTTTGATTAGTTGCATATAAAGTCCGTAGTTTGAATTACACATATAAAATAGTTAAATAGTTCCTTTTATATGAAATATTTTAAATATGAAATTCATAAATAAATATATTGTTCTACAGAACTGCTACAAGGCTTAAAATAATAAAAATATTTATCATTCAGTATCATTTTCATGTTATTTAGGCAAAAATATAATATAATATACTGTAAAATCTAATACAATATTAAATTCATGAATATGTCATTTTATATAATGGTTAGTAATTTGAAAGTCAATTGGGTAAGGAAAAAAAAATACTACTTTATATTTTATTGAAGGTTTAGAAGAGTTTTTCAAAATAGCAAACTTATTTTTTCATATTTGACATATTTCACAAGCAAATGTTTATAATATATACCATCCTCAATGTGATATAATCGACCATTAAAAAGCAGTTAGATTAGGCTACTGGCAGTTGGTACACTTAAAATAACAAAGCAGTAAATAATAAATAATCTCAGTGATCAACCGGTTTTTTTACTTCAGGTAATTAACTAGAAGCGTTAACTTTCTATGAAGTACTATTCTCATATGTTGAGTGCTATAACCATGTCTCATTTTATATCCAACATGGTTATTATTATCAATTTTCAAGTTGACATTGATAAGATTATCTTGAGATCGGAACAAAACAATTTCATTTAGAAACTATTAAATTGCCCGTTGACACTTATATTTTAGAACCACTAAATAAATATAAATTAAAACGAGTTAAAACACCATGAAGTTGCATTGTTCAAGTGATAATAATTTCTGTTAAATAATCAATCTCCATGCAAAGGAATCATGACTAAGATAATTCCGAAGAAAAAGCTCACAAAATAGATTTTTTTTATTTTATTTTCCCCAAAGCTATCCATTATTCGGCGTGTAGCTTTTAAATGCAAAACAAAAGATATTCAAATTTAATAAATGATTTGATTTTTCCTGGTCTAGTTTTTAACAAAAAAAATCAAGTCAATCGGAGTGGAGGATTATGTAAAATGTTAAGTAAAAATTAATTTAATAACGCCGCGTAATATTTAGTTGTTGTTTTTTTTTGGTGGGGGTGGGGGTCTTCACAACCCGTCTGAGAAGAAGAGGGAGGAACTCAACCGTCCCTTCCTTCAAGTTCATGAACTTGAATGTGAAAATCTTTAAAATCTGACTACCAGAGGTCGATAGGAAAAAGTATTCCTACGAAGATCTCGTGGGAATGCAAAGAAAAAGTTAAAAAAGGGGCGAAGAAGTCAGCGAAATTATCAAAATTGTAGCGGTTTGTGTTCAGAAAGAGATCGAACCTTTTCCAAGTCCATTCCACAGCAACTTCAGCGACAGTCTGAGGAAGCAATACTATTGAGAGATGGGTAGAGAAATTTTAGTTCATTTGTTGTTTTAAGTTGTTTATTAAATATANTTGTGTGTTTATGAGGGTGTGCATTATTTAAAATACATGAATGTTTATAGTTAAGTTATTATTTTCATTTTGTGATTAAGTAATTTAATGATAATATAAATTATAGTTATTTCCTAATTATATCTCTTATTTGCTGTATAGATAGCATAATTTGAACCGCATATTATTAAAAAAGACACACTAGAGTTGCAGATTTTTTAAGACAACAAGGTTGATGATTTTGACAAATATATGTAAATCTGAGTTAGTTGAAACTATTGATGATTCATTCAAAACACTGTTATATATATTAGGATTTGACCTACACTTCACAAGAATTCATACTAAATTTTAATTTAGTAATTTTCATTCAGGAAGTCAAGCTAAGTGTGTTTCGAAAAGAAAAAAAATGCAAAAAAAAAAAGTATTTTAGAAAAAGGAAAAAAAAAAAAGTTGAAATCTTATTAGGGAAAGATGAAATCGCAGGTACTTCATTAGTGGGACTAAGTAATCAAGTCCTTCGATGGAAACTCGATTTCGTCAAAGATTACATCCGATTCTCAAGCCTCTCTCCCCACCCTGGTATTTTCGGTATTAATTAATGGTGGAAATAGAGTTGATGACTTTTTTCTTTCCTAATTTTTTTTTTTTTTTTTTTAATTTTTCAAGTTGAGGAGATTCCTCCACCCGTCCCTCGTCGTTGGAAGAGAGAGATCCGAAACTCTCTCGCCACTCCCCTCCGAGGGGTTCATTTCCTGAAGGGGGTAGGACTGCCGTCCCCACTAACATACATCCGAATGTTGTCTCGGAGGGGGCTGGGCTTGACAGAGGGGAAGCTTACTGGGTCGTATCGATTCCTGTCTCATTCCCACTTCAGGAGGGTAAGAGTAAGGGTATATATGTAAACAGAGAAATAAGGAGGGAGAACGCGGCCTCATACCACGTCATATCTTGTGTCAGCTTCCCGCCAAAATATTTATTTTTTAAAATAATACTTTTTTTTCCTACGATTTTATACTATAATCATGTAGTATTATTGATTATAATCATATTTCCTCCAAAGTTAACTGTAAACAGAAAAATATAATAATGACAGCCAGCTGAATTTAAAAGAAAACGTGGCTTCATACTACGTCATATCCAGTCATCAACCCTCTAAAATAAAATGATTTTTTAAAAGCATACTTTTTATTTATTTAATATGTCATACTATAATCATACAGTATTCTTAATACAATCATATTGCCTTAAAATGAATGAATGAAAAAATTAATTTTCTTAAAATTTACAGAAATATAGTTGAAGGTTTAGTTTGATAAGGCCAAAGAAAAAACTAAAAGATGACATTTTATATCATAAATTTTGTGAAATAATAATAATAATAAATAATACTAAACTATTAAAACTATTTAACTTTATAAATGTGTTTTTTTAAGAAATGTTTGTTCATACAATCTCCAATAATCATATGAATCTTTTACAAGCTACTATATAACAATTTCAAAAGATATTCCAAATTTCTTTAAAAATGTATCTTCATAATTAATTAATAAATTTTCAGTAGAATATATTTTTATCTATAAATTTTACCTTCTTCCTCATTCCTCTTTGTATCTTGTGCTTTTGTGGTTAGAGCTTTCAAAAATACGGGCACTCTCTATTCATTTTGGTTTTCCTATTTATTTTTTCGAGTAACTTCCTCACTACGATCAAGCCAGGGTAGAATAGGTCGTACTCCGAACTTGAGAACTTACTTTTATCCGTCAGTTTAAGGGTTACTCTGTCAGATTAAATATTAATAAAACTAGTTTCCAAGTACACAAAACTTAGTTAAACCATTAGATATATTTAAACGGGTATATATTTACTTTTGTATTCGGACATATTTAAGATGAAATGGTAACATGTTTCGGAATTCTAAATAGACACCATTATACAGACGATTATCAGATTTAGTAGATGGAAATAAAACCATGGCAATAATACTTAGTAAATAATTATATTTAAAAATATTTTCCATATTTTCTTCCAAAGATGGTTTCCACCACAATAGAAATTACATTATTAAACAATTCATATTACAACAGTTTATTTTTTTTAATTTTTTTGTAACTCTAATAATATCGACAATATTCATATTTAAAATTATGGATCTCTGAAAATGTCCACTTCCTTCAGCCATTAACGACTCATTCCAAGTATAAATAATCATTTTATAATTGTTATTAGTGTCTTTTAGGTATGATCGGGCAAAATATTGGGTGTATGTTCAATAAGTCAGGCTTTTAAACAATTTAGAAAGCTAAATTTCTTCAAAACTTGCTAAATGGTGAGAAAGAGTGAAATTTCATGTTTGAACAGATTATAACTTATGAGTATAAAGTTATCTTCTGTGACAAAATAAAAAATAAAGAAAACAGTTTTTAATAAAAGCTGCTTAACTAAGAAAATTTTTAAGCATTGTCGTTGATAGATAAATATTTGTTCATAAACATTGCATGTCCTTTAAACACTTACTGTTAATGTTCTAATATCCTAATAAAATAACCAAACAAATTATATGTTCAAATGGAGAGTTAGACCGTTTTGAGTTTGACCGTAGATATTATTATTAGATGATATTAGTTGGGGTTCGGTCAAGGTAGGTTAAAAAAAAATACAAATTTAACAAAAGTATTTTTTTTTAAAAGATTATCTGCCAACGTTTCGGCTTACATTGTAAGCCTTCTTCAGGGCTGCCTATCGTGAAGACGAGAGAAGGCGTCCTGTCCTTAAGTTCACATTTCCATGACTGAGAGGGCGCTCAACCATATTAATTTATTTAATAATATATACCTTATTATGTGCCTTTGGAAAAACTGTTACAGGCATTAATGAATAAAAATTTTCTTTTTTGCATTTTTATGCAATTTTATTTTCATTTTATGTAATTCATGTCATTGATAAATACTTTTAACTGTTTTAAATAACAGTTATAAGCTAACCATTGTAATTTTATCCCTGACAAAACCTAATGAACCTTATGATAATATCTACAGTATTAAAAATATCTCCATAGAAATATATATTTTGGAAAAGCTTAGTCAATGATATATTTTCTTTGGTACTTAGCTGTCTTCTCTGATTAAACTATCTGAATGGAAACTATTTTAAAGGAAACAAATGTAATCACTTTGTTGCATCAAACAATAAAAAAATTCCATAAGCCTGTCTCCGATCTGGAATTGGTTACTGGGTTAAGTACTAGTTAAAATCCAACCCTAGCTAGAAATTTGCACAACGTGTGAAATCACCTTGCTCCCTCCGAGCAAGTGGGTGTTACCTGAGATTGGCGGCCTCCGGACCGTACTCCCCCCATCCGACGAGGGGTGGGAAGGTGAGGGTGAAGGAGTACAGCCAGACTGCCAGGACGATGAGGATCGCTGAGCGACGGGTGAGATGGCTGTGGTTCACTGGACTGCTGATGATGAGATATCTCTCGAGAGCGAGCACGGACAGCGTTCCTATCGATGTGATGCCTGCAACAATCCGGACACAAATATGCCACTGACGTCACTCAAGTTCTGTTTAAATTAAAATTGTATTTAATTAAATTAAAATGAATTTATTAATTAATCGCGCTAAAATTCTAACGAGAATATGAAGATAACTATGTGAGCATATTTCTACAATTGTGATGATCGTGTCAGAGATTTGATGAGTATATGTAAAGAACTACGCAAGCTGCAGTCTACAATTGTGATTATAGGCATATGAAAGGAATTAGGAAAGTTGATGACCAGACTTTTGATTTTATATTATTGTCCTTTTATTCTCCGTCTTCATTGGTTTCTGCACACCATCTCCCGTTGGCGAGCGCTTTCGGACATTGTCCATCTTCTGGCCGANTATATATGTTTACTTTGAAAAAATTATTTCTACAAGCACTTACTCAATTAGGGAGAGTCTCAATCCTCCATGTAGGTAAACTTTTTCTAAAGGATACACAGACGAGTACTAGATAAGACTCTTGCTATGGGTTCTGGACCAATGAAAAACTCCCTTGGGGTTCTCCTAGAAATATCAACCACAAACCTTCGGCCCAGACTTAGTTAGAAAATGTTTTGAAAACTCTCACACAAATCGTTGTTACCACATACCGATGATGCCCATGCGGACCACACTCAGGAATTTCTGTGAGCTTAAAATTTAGTAAAAAAGTTAAAAAATGCATTTATTATTTTATGAATAGTATTTCTATTATTATAAATCATTTATTTTTCTTATGAAGTTTGATAATACATGGTGACATCCTTCTGGATATTGGGAAAATCACAATAAATAAATGTTGCCTGCTTGACGTGCATTTTCTGCTAAGGAGTGATTGGTGGAGCTGCACCCCAAGGGAATTCGCAACCTACCCCAGGATTTCAAGACTTCCTCGAGGGGGGGGCCGCTTCGTTAATCCTGACCGTCCGAGCGAAAAGAATTAATCTACCCCATTTTTTTTTTTTTTTTTTTGCAGCTAGGCAAACATTAATTTCCCTCCTACCGCGCGTCTAGCCTTTCAGAGCCCTTCAACTCGCCTGTCGAATGCAAGCTTTGGGCCTACTGCAACGTCTGGAGAGATTGCAAAACTCTCTTTGTATTTCATTGGTCCGAGTAATTCTTATTAAATCTGCTCACTGAATAATAAAGCACAATTAGTTGCAATTCGAAGAACAAACACATTCACTTCCTTTTTAGCTGTTTTATTCTGTAAAAAGAAGATTTCATTAAAAAACTGTCAAGCGGAGCTACTTAAGCCAAACAATACCATTTATATTGTTTTCATTAAATTTTTTTTATTATTAAACTTTTATTTATTTATTACATTCTGTTAAATTAAAACATTTTGTAATTTGATCATCACAATGAATTTAAAAAAAAACAAAAAAAACTTTCTATGTCAATCACATGAGGAGAGAAGGTGACCAATGACACCACTCTCAAATTATTTACAGATTATGTCCCCAGGAGGTCACGGGGCCATCTTCGTTTGAGTTGACGGGGAGAGTTGTAGGGGTTGAAGTTGGAAGACATGGTCTGTGCTAGTGAATTAGGATGGTATGGCAGTTTACTTGATTAAGTCATTTTCAGAAATGTAGGCTAAGTCGGAGTCAGCTTATTCATTAACCAAACATTAAATATCAACTGAAATGTCAGAAAATGTGTATTTTTCATAATGTTTGCGACATATAGAGGATTATAGTCCCGAAAAATCAGAAGTTCTAATAATATAATAAATATTAAAACACACATTTTAAAATATCTTTTTTAAATTAATGATACTACTTATATGAATTTCATAATTTGTGTTTTTCATTTAAAAAATAATTTTTCAATAAAACGTGCAAGAAATCTGACTAAATCTTTATAGTAATGTTTATTTTTTATTTTTTTTAAATTAACAACTGACTACGTTCCTTAAATAGAGAATCACATAACATTTCTTAAAAATTTTTTTTGGATAAAATAAGCTACATGTGCATTTCTTTCATTTAAGAATAAAGGTAGTTTAAATAACTATCCTAGTTATATTCATAAATTTTTTATTCATTATTTCTTTGTAACATCGTAAAGAACATGAATATTTACAAATTTTATTACATACTACGTACTTATATATGTATGTGTAGTATGTATTTTTTCATCTTTCCATACTAACAAAAATACTTTTATTTTTTTTCAATTTTAAATTCTTGTTCCTTCTTCCTTAATTTACACCTTATTTTATATTATCTAATTTACACCAGTAAGTTTTATAATTTTTACAAAGTTTCAACAAATTATGTATTTAGTCTTGCTGTCTAATGCTGTAACTGACATGTAACACAACATTATTAAAACTGACAAGCGTTCGCTGTGAAATTTGAATAACGTTATAGGTAATTTTTAGTGCAAAGGAACAGAATAAAAAATCTAACTGTCCCAGCCAGGACTCGAACCTGGATCCCCTGCTATCCGGGCCGGTGCATTTACCACTTATGCTACCGAGACAAGTCTGATAAGTTATTAAATTCCCCGCACTAGTGTCGAGAGTCCAAAATTTAGATAATTTTTAGTGCAAGGGAACAGAATAAAAAATCTAACTGTCCCAGCCAGGACTCGAACCTGGATCCCCTGCAAGTCTCGGTAGCATAAGTGGTAAATGCACCGGCCCGGATAGCAGGGGATCCAGGTTCGAGTCCTGGCTGGGACAGTTAGATTTTTTATTTGACTTGTCTCGGTAGCATAAGTGGTAAATGCACCGGCCCGGATAGCAGGGGATCCAGGTTCGAGTCCTGGCTGGGACATTTAGATATTTTATTATGTTCCCTTGCACTAAAAATTAACTAAATTTACGTGGGATTAAAGACCACAAAATAAATAATATTTATAAAGTTATAGGTAATAAGAATTAACAAAAAAAAAACCGTTGACAAGGACGTAAATGAAAAAATATATTTTATAGTAGCGTTAAAGAAGTAGTATACCCCCTCACCGACCAAGGGAAGGTATTTGTTAAAATTCTAAAATTAATGACATTTATTTATTAAAAAACTGGGTTTAAATAGCAAATTTTAAAATTTTAATATAATATAACGATGAAAAATTAAGGAACTGTGTAATAATTTACATAAAATATCGCATAGAATAACTGGATTACTCAATAATTTTTCTCTAAATTCATCAAAATAGTGCACATTTCAATGACAATGTCTTCTAAAAATCTCTTAAAATGTTTTGTAATATTTTTTTTCTCTTTATTTATATTAATTAAATTTTATAATCAGTACAAATAAGTTTATGCAGACCATAAAATAGCTTATTTTATCAAAACATTTTTTTTGCGATATGTTATGTGATTCTATTTAAGAGACTAAGTTACTTATTTTATATCAATTTCTCATTTTTAAAATAAAAATTAAACATTACTATGAATATTTAGTCAGATTTCTTGCACGTTTTATTAAAAAAAAATTTTTAAAATGAACACTAATTGTGAAATTCATATAAGTAGTATCAATAATTTAAAAAGTTATTTTAAAAATCATATTAGTCTCTTTTTCAGAACTTCTGATTTTTTGAGACTTGTATTCTCTCTATATGACAAACGTAATGAAAAATCTGTTCCGTAAACCTTCGCCACAATAATGTGGTAGACAAACGAAAAATAACTTGAGGTTTATTTATTTCTAAAATATTATTATATTATTTATTTTTAAAACAAAACCAATTAAATAATAAGGAACAGAACATAACGACTTTTGGATATTGTAAAACTTATGTTTTTATGTATATTTCTTCCATAAAAATAAAATTGAAGATATTTACATTTAATTGTTAGACCTACCTTATTAATTCAAATAGAAGGAAATTTTAGGTATATAATATTCATTTTACTTACCTGGTGGCCAAAGATAATGAACAATTTTTTTTTTTGACACCCCTAGACTCGTTACGCTCAAACAAGGTCACGGTAAATACGTAGCGTCATTCCGTTGATTTTCTAGAACAAATACAATTACATCAGCTGTGGAATTTAATTTCTCAACAAAAATTAACGTGAGCTACATTTATCGAAGAATGGAATATTTTCTAAATAAATAAATTAAAAAAAAAATAAATTAAATAAAAAATAAAAAAAGGAGGAGGCCTTTTACCTGAGAAAATGAATTTTCATTTAAATAATTTCTGTTTACACAAGAAAATTATAATTACATTTGTACAAGTGTTGAATTATAAATTTTACATCTTATAAATAATAATCACTCATATGCAGATTCGTAAGGGTAATATGCATTTTTTGCACAGCAGGTGTTATGAAAATAGTTTGATAGTATGTCAAATAATGCTGACTACTTTCACTTACAAAATATTTTATCAAGAAACCACAGAGACGGATTAATAAACGAGTATAGATAAATTGTATGCAAGTTCCTTCAACTAGCATAACCCCTCTCACTTTTTAATTTTCTATTTCTTCTTTCAGAAGTATTAAATTAAATTTTAGATTCAAGTTTATCAACACTGACCGTGGGCCTACTTTCAGAAGTTTCATCAACAACAGTTCAAGAAAGGGGGGGGGGGGTTAAATTAAGAAATATTTTGAAATTTTCTTGAACAGGAACATATTTCTACCTATCAACCTGGATTAATTGCAATTTAGGAAATGCATTGAGCTTTACAATTTTTGTTCTCTTTCTGTATTTGTTCAAAGCTTCACATGTACATATATGGTTACTGTATTGTCTGATAATGTCTGCATTATTTAGCTGTCTTTTTATTTATTTTTTGTTTAGAAAAAAATATAAATATTGGATCCGCTTTTCCCTGTGAGACATCATACTCAATACAAAAAGCTTTATCCAAAGAAACTTCTTTTTTTGTTTGTCATATCCGTTATAAAAATTTGGCGATCATCCTGTCTTATTTTCAATAGCATAAGATTTGGCATTATCTTAGCCTTGCCAATGTATAAAGTTTTCGATTATATCTTTGCCCCTAAGTCCACTTTTACCCCATCACTTTCCCCCTTATTATCATATGGTGTGGATGGAGTTCAGAATTTCTCATAACATGATCAAGGTCCGTAATATTCTACATCACATGCTGTTAACAATCCCTAGATATTTTTCAAGTGACTGAGAACTTTTATATTTTTATAAAAAATATTTTTTTTGGGAGGACAAAACAAAATAATATATATTATCCTCCTATTCTTGTTTTATTTTATAAATATTAATTTTTTTTTTGGGAGGACAAAACAAAATAATTTATATTATCCTCCTATTCTTGTTTTATTTTATAAATATTACAAATTAAATTCTTTTAGAGGCCAGTTTGCGAGAGCAAAAAGGTTCAATTCCAAAAATGTGAAAAATGATTTCTTGACATCTAGTCTTGACAAAAAAGTTGAAATTTTTTTATCACCCTTTCCATTTTAACACTATCCTTTCTACCCTACCTCTGATAGTTTAGTTTTGCTCTTTTAATTTTATAAAAAAGCATTAGTATACAATATTTTACACACACAAACAAATAGGGTTATACTTGTATGATTCTGTGTATACATGTATGAGTCTGTGTGTATATGTATGTATATAGTGGCATTACCATTTGTGTTTATTAGTTTTTTTGAAATATAACATTGCTCGTATAGATTCAACCACATGAAATAATAATGATAATGGAAACAATTTAAGGCTCTAAAGATTCTAAATAATTAGTAAGTGTTAATATAAAAAAAATCTGTCACAATGTGCAAGCGTAATATTATTAGATTCCATCAAAAGTTGACGATTTTTCTCATAGATAAGGATCGGTAAAAAATTAAAAAAATAAAATGCTTAAAATTTTGCGTTATGATAAAGTACCTGTTCCTCTGTGGAGTTTACTTCTCTTAGGTAATCCTTCTTGATTTCTATGAGGGGCGATTAAAAAATTAGTGATTTTAGTGATCTTTGATATCGCAATATATCACTAATTTAAGAGTTTATTTAATACCTTAATTAAATTATGACTATAGGGGCTAGGATTTGTGTTCATTAAATTAGTATTTTACATATCGTTTAGGACAGTAAAAGTAGATTATCCATTGTAAAGGAAATCAGTTGATTAGAGAGTTGGTATGCTGAAAGCCTTAAATGTCAGCCAACATATGTCTGATATACCATATATGTATTAAGATATAGAAATGTTTTATGCTTTGAATATCTTTTAAAAAACGTAGTCTATATAGGGGTTTTTAACCAAGTTGGTGAGCAAAAATCTGAATAACACATATTTTAAAATTTTAGCGGTCTTAATTCGATTTTTGCTCCCCAATTCACAGCCACTATTTAGACTATATTAAAAAAAAAAAAATTAAGAGCATACGATACTGCTGTATGTAAAATTTATAATGTAAATATTTATATACAAATTAGTTTTCACAGTTCATCTAATGAGGACTTTAAAAAAAAGTATAAATGAATTTCACTCAGTATACTTATAGGTTTAATGCTGTGATTCGATACTATCTTTGAATTTGTTGCGGTTCATTAAAGGTTTTTCCAGAAAACTACTAAAAAAAAAGGCATCCGTCGACGTTTAGGTTTAAATTGTAATTCTTAATTTGAAACTGGTAACGGCACGTCCCCTCTTTCATGATAGCTCCGAAGATGGCTTGCAATTTAAGCCGAAACGTCAGCAAGTTATAAAAAATCGATTTAAAAAAAATTCAACTTTGAACGAACCCCACAAATCTCTACTTATAATCCCTATTGTCAGAAACTCTCCATTTGAGAAGATGAGTGTGGGATGAGTGTAGTGATGGGAATCGGTCTAGGGTGGGTCAGGATAGTGTGAGGCTGAGGGAGCCTGGCTGCGGTGGGTTTCGCAACCCACTCGCCCAATGCCAACTAGTTTCGTAAGAGTGGATCGACTTATAGCCTAGGGTCCTCGCTCACTCCTTTGTCTGGTCCTGAGCGAGTGTTCGGACGCCAACGCACCCGGGACGGCACACCGTCCTTCGCCGGCCGTGGGGTTCTCACGATCTTCCCAGGCAGGGCTGTTCCACGAGGAGTGTCCAGATGTCCTCCTCAACAAGCTAGATGACCATCGGTGACAGCTCGTAATGATTTGATGTACCTGGGTGTACGCATATTAAGAATAAGACGAGAATCTAAAATTCATTTGCTTTTGAAGACAAGAGAAAATTATTTTACACACTCTTACGAAACGTAATCAACGGTTTCAGTTTTATTCTCACTTATTAACCTTTCTTCCAACATAAATGTGTCCATAAAGGGATGAACAGTCTGATGGAATGTGATCCATTTTAAAAATAACTGTCCTAGGCTTCTATTTGACTCGCCAGGATTCTTAATTAAGGGCTCTCCAGGCCGTGAGTCGATTCCTAAGCGGGAGACTTGAACGAATCTGTTCTGCTAACCCGATGACTTGTTTTAAGATTTAGGAGGCATTTATAGATAATACTTATAAATTTAAAAATTAAATTGGATAATAAATGCAATAATTGCTTATTAATAATGTATATAATATTAT
>KZ807589.1:184027-196109 GCA_000696205.2 Oncopeltus fasciatus
GTGGGAGGAGAGGATCGCTTTGTCATCAGCAAAGAGGGCTAAAAGAGTATTAGGATGAGTAGGGATGTCTGCAGTATAAAGGGTAAAAAGGATGGGTCCAAGCACACTGCCCTGTGGAACACCCGCTTTCACAGGGTAGTGTTCGGAGTAATCTGATCCTTGCCGGACCCTAAAGAATCGGTTAGAAAGATAAGATTTGAGAATTAGGTAGATGGTACTTGGGAATATGGACTTGAGCTTATATAATAGTCCAGAATGCCATACTCGGTCAAATGCTTGAGTGACGTCCAAGAATACTTACATAAATAAATAATTGTATTGCGACTTTAAAAAAATATAATATAGCGAATTTCTCTAACTATAATGTGAAGAAATAATTATAAATAGCACGAATTAAAGTAATAATTATTAAAATTTTAATAAATTGAATCATAATTTCAATTCATTTTTAGTAATTACTAGGACGTAATAATGCCACTTTTTATAGTTAAATTGAGTAATTAAAATTAAATCCTTCAAGTGGACTCTGATTTTATTTTATATTGGAATAAAACAATGAAAATATTCATGCCTAAATGAATCTTTTTTTAATAAATTTGTTGAAGTTCGGGAAAATTTCTACATGTTCCTATTATGACTGTTACGTTTACTGCTACTTTGTAAGTATTTGTCGGCATAGTCCGAAGTTTTAAAACTATAAATATAATACATATGAAATTTGTGCTCCATTCGTAAATGAATCATTGACTGGAACTTGATTGATTTGGTGTTTAAGAAATACCAAATAGGAAACTGGTATCTTCGTAATACCTGACTTGTATAAGAGTTACAAATGACAAATCTAATTATGTATTATATATATTCATTCTACTTCCTTTTTTTATTAATTTGATTTTAATTTCCAAACCCGAGAAAAATACAATAATTAATTATGAATACACTGTATTGAATAGCATTATTTTAATATACGAATAATTCACTTGCTTACCTGTACTAAAAAAATTGTGTTTATTATTATTCAGTTAGGGAAGATTGATTGTAGTTGAAAAATAGACGTAATTGCAATGTTTCCACTTCTTCGTAATTTTTGAATTTCTTAAACAATTTTGTAAAATAAACATAGTTAAACATAACTTTTTTCTATTTAATCTTGATATATTTTTTAATAAATACAGAGGAAGTTTTTAAAAAAAATTTTTTTACACATTCTGCGCTAGGCTTAAAGGAATTCTAGTTATAACTAGTACCAATAAAGTATAAATCATTTAAATGTTAATGAATTTTATGAAGGGGGGCATTAATTTAGACTTTTCAAAAAACAGTTGTTTCTTTAACATATTTTTCTGGATTCGCTATTAAATAATAGACAACGTATCGATGATTATTGCTCACTGTATAAATCTTTATTATAGTTTTGATATTGTCGGATTTGAAGTTTTGAAAATAGAAAAAAAGCCAGAAATTATTTATCTTGTCTATCACTCAACAAGATAAATAATGATTTGAAACTGAAGACATCGCTGCCTTTTTCTACAATCCGGATTCTCTTAGGATATCCATTTCGAGGACGGTTGAAAACCACCCTTCGAAAATTTCTTATATCACCCTTCACTGTCCTATCTGATACATTTCTCGCCTTCTTAGTCCAAAATAAGGTCTCCATTATTTATCGCCAGCATTAGGAATGTGGAATCTGTAAATTTAGTGCCATTCTCTGTGACATACTTTTTTAAAGTTTAGCTTTACCTTATGCTAGTCTGATTTAAGAAACTCTTATTTTCCTTCTATCGAGCTTTTAAATAACTTTTGGCTGGGACAAAAAAATAGCTCTCTACTTGTTGCTTTAAAAAGATTTTGATCAGGTTGTGTTATTTAAAAGTAATATTTGAATGATATTTGTATCCCTTGCATGTGGCTTGAAACAAATTTTTCTATGACGGAATAGAATTGATTCTAGTGATTTATCACTAAGAACAGTCTTATCAATGATTCACACGCCAGACCGAAGATAACGAAGGAATAGGTAACAGAAAAAAGATCACCTTATTTCTGTCAGATGTCAATAAAAATTTGTGCCAATTTTATTTTTATTTTTAGATATTAGAGCATTTTATAAACAATATTTCTCCAAACTACACTACTCGTGCAAGCGAGAGTTGTGAAGAGTAACAGGAAAAGTAGATTGATAATACGAGAAAACTGTTATGAAGTTTATATATTACGTCAATTTCAGGCCTTGGAGTTGGTTATTATGCTTGTTATTTGTTCATTAATTTTGCAGTGGAAAAATATTACAGAAAGTACTCACATCTTCTTATTAGTTTTTATATAGTTTATTTTAAATGTAATGAAGTTGTGAAGGGTGGGGGAAGGAAGGCGAGGGCAAAGGCCTCATAAAATTTAAACATTTTCAAAAAACTTCCATCCTGCACTTCTATTAACATGGTCTTGTTTCACCTGTGATACAACTATTCAATTAATATTATTTCGTATTTAACTTCACAAATAAATAATATTTTTTAAGTGAGGGCTGTTCAAAAGGTCCAATTTGGCACAAAACTGAAAAGTATAAAATTTTACTTGAAGCTATTTATATAGACAAAAGTAGAGTTTGTTGACCGTAGATATTATTCTAAGATGATTTTAGTTGGGGTTCGGTCAAGGTAAATCCAATAAAAACAATTTTAAAAAATGTATTTTTTAATAAAGGATTATCTGCTAACGTTTCGGCTTACATTGTAAGCCATCTTCAGGGCTATCATGAAGATGAGAGAGGACGTCCTGTCCCTAAGTTCACATTTCCATGACTGAACCTCACCTAAAATCATCTTAGACTATTTATATAGATTTTCATGAAAGCTGTATTTTTTATGTGCGCCTTAAAGATAGAGATGTGAGTATAAAATTCACTTATTTAAATAAAATGAAGTTGATAGATAAATAAATAAGGGTTAAATAAAACAGCCGATTTAGCAAGTGCACTTCTTGCGAAATGGGAATCAAATGTTTAGATAGAGTATTAAAAACATTTATCCTGAATAGCACAGAAATCTCTTGCATAGCGCTCCTGGTTTCAATATAGTGCCATAGGTGTTTAAAACAGGCTGGAATCCTGCAGATAGCTACTCCCTTCACAAAAATACAAGTGAAGTCACGAATTCAAACTTGTGAATCAATTTCTTGAAACCTTTTTTTTTTATTTTTTACTTGTAAATTCAAATTCGATTTTAAACAATATATTATTATCGAAGATTGGGTGTCTTATAGATTTTAACAGCGTATTAGGATTTAAAAAATATTCTAATCAAACCATTATGATACAATTTTTACGTATTATATTGATGAAATGGTACGCTCTATCCCCTTGTTGAATATTTTAATTTTTCTCTTGGTAAACACACGTTGCATTGTTTAATTATGCATATAGTTAGAATCATTGCATTGCAACCTTTTTCAAATTTCTGCTACAAATCACTCATAAGAACCACACACTTTCCTCAACATAACATTTCTTAGTACTTAAATATTAGTATTACAGTATTATAGACCTTGTATTTTATTAATATATGAAAATATGTTTTATTGAATTCCAATCATATAAAAATGTAGAGTAGGGCAATAAAAACAGCCTCAACAAACAACGTACATCTTTTTATAAATCAAATTTTAGTTACAGTATCTTCCCATATTGTTCTAAACATTACGTTTTATGCACAAAACTTTATATTGGTGCATAATTTACGGTTTAATTACATGAGCATTACATAGATAAAAAAATTCAATAATGCACTAAGTTTGAATGAAACACTCTGAATAATGTAAATAAACTCTCCACAATTCTAATCTCTTTAAATAATAATTATATTGGAGCTATAATTATATACTTATATTAATTATTATTCCTTTTCCATGTCAATAATTCCAGTTTTCATAAATTTTAAGTCCAAAATTGTGTTCTTAGATTTCTAAAAAAAAAAAAAAATATTAAAAAATAATCAGCCTTTTATTAGTGAATTATGGTTATGTGGAAATTCATTTGCGTATGTGTGTTTCAGTCAAAATTTTGTAGACATATAAGATGGCGAAAAATGAAGCATATAAAAAAAAACTAATTAAGAATTTCGAGCCATCATGTAATGTTGTGCTTCCCCTCTCAACAGGATCCTAAAAGGTTGCACGGGAGGTTGAAATAAAATTAGAAACTGCATTAAGCACAATATCTTGTGTTCCAAATAAAATACCTATGATTTCTTGTGGCTGAAATATGAGCTCTACCATGAAGCATAATTTCTTGTGATAAATCCTCAAATGCTTTGGTTACCTGCTTGTCAGTGACATATTTAATTCTGAAGATTTATTTTCAATATAGCTGTAAAATTATGAGTCATCAATTACACTGAACAACAAAGTTTTTGTTTCGGGGTTGAAATAGGCTGATTTTAATGTATTTCCACGTGTTAAAACCGAAAATGACCATACAAATTATATATTAGCTCTTGTTTTCAAGATATAGTATCATTCTATTATATATATATTGAGTTTTCAACAAATGAAATATTTCATCACCAACAGTTGGTACACATGTTTGTTTACATAACACCCCTCTCATCAGCTGTTCATAAGTAGTAAACATAACCTTTGCGAGTTTGTCAATTGTACGCACGTGGTTGCTATTGAAATTATCGTGTGAAGTTGATTTTTAAATTAATTTAAGTGCTGATCTGAAATGCCTCGAAAGTGTGTGAATTCTGTCGATAGCTTTTGCTATATATGTGGTGAAATAACATTTAAGGCTCAGAAACGTAAAATGTCACCTATCATTAAGACTGCCTATGAACATTATTTTGGTGTAAAAGTTGGGGACCAAGATAAATCATGGGCTCCTCATATATGTTGTAATTCTTGTTCCGTCATATTGCGAGAGTGGCTGAAAAATAACAAGCGGGCAATGGCTTTTGCAGTACCTATGGTTTGGCGTGAGCCTACCAATCATACAGACGACTGTTATTTCTGCTTAACTCCTCCCATTAAGCAAGGTTTATCTATGAAGAAAAGAGGAACGGTGAAATACCCTAATCTCCCATCTGCTCTTCGGCCTGTACCACACTCAGACAATTTGCCAGTCCCTTCTCCACCCCAAAACTATGAAATTTTAGAGGAAAGTGATGAAGTCTGTTTACAAGAAGCAACCCATCCTTCTACATCCTATGACCCTGATTTTGATGTAAGCGATAGGTCTAGTGATCCGCACAGAATTAGTCAAGCAGAGTTGAGTGACCTTATAAGAGATCTTGGCTTGTCTAAGGAAAAGGCTGAGCTGTTAGGGTCAAGACTACAACAGTGGAATCTTCTAAAACATGATGTGAAAATATCTCAGTACAGACAGCTCAGTACAGGATGCTCCAGAAGTGTTTTATAAAAGACAAGCTAAACGACAGCGATCTTACAATACATCGGATTGACTTAATTGAAATTTGGTGGTACAAACCTCTTTTATTTGTCAAAACACTAAGAATAATGTTTTTTTTTATCAATTTTGTACTTAAAATATTCTAAAAGAAACATAACAATATTGTTTTTTGTACTTTCACTTTTCACGTATAGTATAACTACTCTTTAAGATTAAGTGCTGTATATCTAAAAAACCAGAGCTAATAAAAATTTTTCAATGTTATTTTCGTTTTTATCACCCCAAAATTAGTAGAAATAGACTAATTTAGTGTAGGAAACATTCAAAAAATATTTTTTTGTTGTGCAGTGTTATCAATATGTATATACTATCCAGTTAATATTTTCTTAGACATAAGAAAATCTATACAACCTGAGGCTGTAGTAGCAAGAGCTTTGAATTAACCAGAAACTCCTTATCAAGTACCATAATTAACTTTAAGTACTAAAGCAATTTACTTTGCTATCTTCATTGCACAAAAATTCTAAGACATTATATGTAAACAATAACTGACATAAATGCTTTCAAAATATATATTATTTCAAGTTATAAGTACAAGATTTTATGAGACTTGGAAAAAAAAAACCAAAAAGTGCAGTAAATATAGTATTCGCTGATAAGTGAAAAGCACAGTCAATTTTTGAGAGGTTACATTGCTTTGATAAAGTCGCTCAAACCTATCATTCATTATTTTTTCTCTTAGCTGTCAGAAACTTACTTAAGGTATATAACGAAATGCTTTATTTACTTCTTATTTTTAAAGAATTTTTAAAATTTTCAGAAGCTCATGAATATATATTTTCAATAGCTTTGTAAAAAAAATGTTTACAGTAAAAAATATTATCTAAGAATCAAATAATTTTTTACTACTATTTTAGTTAACGCTCCTCCATATGTCACAGGGAATGTAAGATTGTAATAAAATCCAATATAATAACAAAATTTTGTAGGAAGAATAGTTGTATTGATTAAGGCAATTATAAGAAGAATACAAGTATAATAACCACTATAATGATCATTTAAAGTCCAAAATAATTCTTAGTTGGAGCATTAGTGAAGAAACTTAAACAAAAATATTGATTTTTGACCCTGCGTATTACATTATGCACGTTAATTGAGGGGTATTAATTCCTTTTCTTTAGGAAATTTTCACTAGGAATAGATATTGTTATTTAACTTTAACGTCTATCATTATATTTAAAAAAAAAACACAATATTGGTTTTAATATAAAATTTAACAGAGATTATCTATTCGTATTCTTCATTTTAAATAGGCCAATATTTTCGAGAATTGGAAGGTTTTAATTTCTGTATAAGAACTAGAAGTAGCAATAAAAATATTAATTATTATTTCTTATTCATAAAATACTATTAATTGATAATTAGGGATAACTAGAAGAATTATTCACTGATAAGGCAATTTTAGGGCTTGAAAACAACAGTTATTAAATTAACCTAAGTGTCATTACTATACAAATAAAACTAAGAATTAATTTTAAACTTTTTCGCGTGGAAAAATGTTTTTGAATTATTTTTTAATAATTGTTATAATTAGATCAATCATAATCCTGCTTAAAGATGCATGAAAAAGCGAAATGATGTCAAAAGTAAAATATGAAATTTTAAATAATTTCTAATAATTTTGTATTTCTAACATTCTCCTGCATTAGGACAAAACTCTGATTCTCATTTAACGAATGTTAACCTCTTTTATTCAAGTATTTAATGAATATAAATTTTAAATGTTCGAGAATTTAAAACTATAAAAATTTGAAGATTCTAGTGCCATAATTTTTTATTAATTATCCAGTTTAAAATAAGATCGCTAAATAATATTAAAAAATAATTAAATGAAACTGCTAAAATAATTGTTGAGAATGCAAATAACATAACATTTGAAAAAGTATTTAGTAAATGAATATAAAAGGTTAAAATTATTTTTTAGGCTTTTGAATAATTTCTAATTACGCCCATTAAAAACAACTGAATATTCAGAATATTAGTCAAACATAGTAACCTCTTATAGTTATCTACATACAACCATGCTTTTTGTGTTAATCTAGAGGATACAGTTTACTTATGAGATAATTAAATATAATAAATGAATAATATATCTAATAAACATAAGTGCCCTAAGTAAAAATTTATGCAATAGACACTAAAACACTTAGTTCACTGACCGTTAGATTCTCATGTAATTTGTCACGTCAGCCAAAGTATTTCGTTTTTGTTTAAAATAGTTTTTATGGAGCACTTACAAATCTGAGCAATCTCCTGCAGAAAATATAAATTATTACAAGTGGGTCACACTAAAGTCAGCCAGTTACAGCTTCAATTTAACGCAGATCGTTAAGCTAAATATGTCATTTTCGTCGCTGATAAGAATTTACGTCCACTGATAACGAACGCACCTGTGTGGGGCTAATGCCTTCATTAAAATTTTGAATAGTACACTAGTTTAAACCACCAGTAATTACGGTGCAATGTTTCCGTAAACTCAGAGCAGGAGAAATATTAAAAAGTTAAATATTTTGAAGTAAAACACCTGAAACATCTCTCCCTGTTTATTTTAATTTTTATGCCATAAGTATTTGTTTACTGCATTCCATTTTTTGTGAGTGTGTATTCGCAAGCTTGTTACTCATGTTACAATTTTTTTTATTTCTTAAGGGACCATTTGGGTTAATTTTTTTTAGTGGTCAATAAATAATTTGGACATGTTGTACATACTAAAATATATATCTCCACAATTAGACTGATTTGTATTCTGTCCTGTATAGAAAATTTTTGGACCATCTAAAATCTTAATTTGAGTAACAAGCTTGCATATACTCATTCACACAAATTGGAATGCAGTATACAAATATTTATGAAATAAATGAAAAATATAGAGGGATTCTAATTAAGAATTGACAGCTTGTGAGCACCTTTCTTTCTAATCAGTTAAATCCCGAAGACTTCCATTTAATATTTTTTTTATTTATCATAAAAAAATAAATGAAAAGTGAAATTATCCTACAGATGTTGTCAAACAACTTTCACTTTTTAAAAATATTTATTTCATATCACAATGTGAACAGACACCGCCCTGGGGAGATTTCTCCACCCAACACCATTGCCCTGATGATGGTTTACTAGCTAAGCCGAAACGTTGGCATAAATAAAAATATTACTCCAAATTGTGGTGTATATTTTTTTTTTCCTGGCCGAAACCCCGACCATTCTCACACGTTAAATGTTAAACGTTTAAAATTGGTTTTAGACAAACCAGAACACCTATCGAACTAAGGTTTGTTTTATTTAGACAAAGTAAAAGTACTGAAAACATTTTCATGCAAATTTAAGAGTATGTTGCACCTATCCTTGCAAGATGTTAAATGGACGTTAAAGAGGTGTAAATGTACTTTTAATTACTTATACATCTTGGGCTAAGTTACCCCTCCTTATCTTCCATGTAGATACACCACCCAAAGGTGTCAGAGCCGCATACAAAATCTTTCGCCAGTATTTACTGCAGTCTCTTTGTATCATCTCTGTCTTCAAATAGCCTACGTTGTACTTCGTCCGGCCTCTTCCTGTGTACGCTCCCAGCCCACCTCTACTAACCGCTCCCTTCTATACGTCTACGCTGGTTTGCATTAAACTGTCGGTTAAGACACATTGCTCCAAAGATTATTCGGAGGATTGGTCTTTCGAAACTGAGTAGAGCTTGCATCTGGTTTCTTTGAATTACGTACTTGCCAGTCTTAATGGTTTGCCTAATGGAAGAGTATTTTAGGTAGAGTTTGGTGACTCAAGAACTCTTGAGTTTTTTTTAGCTCTGGATAGCGTAAGAATTTCCTCGATCGAAAGAAGGTTCTATTGGCAGCCATGAAACTCATCTGAATTTATTTTTTATTATCATTGTCAGTATTCACTTTTCCACTTATATATGACGAGCGTCGACCCACTCAATGTTTACTTCCCCTATCCCAATATAATAGAGTATTTCCTCATTTTTGGCCCACCCTGATATATTTTATACTGATATTTTGTTCTTAATGAGGGACAACTTCATTATAGCCGTTTCACTCAGAGGGTTATCAAGGTCTTCCTTGTGAATGATTTGTTCTCTAGCCTCGATCTCAGGTCATCTTATGGCTCGTTCCAAAATTCGGTAGAACAGAAAACATGCATGCTAGTTATCTTGTGTCAATATTTACGGGTCTGGACACTCCTTCCTGTACAGTTTCTAGATACCTATGTAAGGCCGATAAGATGTACTTTCATAGTGATCCTGGTCAGTCTCACCACACTGGGAGGTATTCAAGAAGGTTATTGAATAGCTCATCTCTGTGGACGATGAAGAAGTGGCGTGTTTGTATCATTTGTTACCTCACTCTGCCCAACAAAATTGTGATGGAGAATCATAACTGGCATGTAGTTCAATTTTATTCGTGTAAATTCAGCTTGATAGGCTCTTGCATAGTGCATATGATTGTTTCTTGAACAGTTCTTTACCATCATTTTTGTATAATCCAACTGGCAAACTATTATTTTTGGGTGCTTTATTATTATTTAAAAACAGTTGGATATCCTCTACATCTCCAAAGTTCGGCTGGTTTAAAATGATCATGAGTAGTATCTGAGATCACATCATCTCCGCCGAATAGTGTGTTGGATAGATCCTTTCACATTGGAGCCACGGAAGACAGTGTAGTCCATTAGGCTTCAAATATGAGATACTTGAGATATTAGTGATGACCCCCCATCATTAGCTCTCAAAGTGCCTAGGGGATTTTTCTTGTAATGTACATCTCACGACAACACGAGTCCAGCAAGATGCATCTAGGTTAACTTGCCGTTACCATAGTTTTGGAGTCTTGGGTATGCAGTGTCCCAAAACTTAGCCTCTTTCTCAATCTAAATATTACAGTTTTCTATGAACTGCTCAGGCGTGGCCTCTGCAGGAGCATGAAATCTAATCAATCTGAACTTATGTAATAAATATTCCATACGTAAGTGGCGTAGTAGAATGTCCACTACTTTAAATCCAATGACAGTTGTGTGCTATTCTCTTCTTCACGTTCTGGACAGCAGCAAAGTTGATAAGACATTTGTGCCATTGAAGTTCTGCCAAAGTTCCTGATCGATAAAATAAAGTAATATTCTGCGTTACCTAACTGGTTGTAAAAGGGACTACCCCATAAAAAAAAAAAAAGAAATAGGGTGGATTGTATGTCTTTACCCTCGAGTCTGGTGGAGAGGTTGCCATCTGACAGGCTTGTAACGAGTCGCCATTTCTACCCACTCATCAGTATGCCAAACTCACTGAAGATGCGTTTCCCGCCTGCGAAACCAGGAGTCAGCAGACAACCCTTGCCACTGCATTCGCTTATTTACCCAAGGAGGCTGGCTACCATCGGCGATCATTACACTACTCACTAGAGAGAACTCAGAGAAGTTGCAAAAAAAAATAACACAATTTCAATCATTTAATGAAATTTTCTGTAGTACTTAAAATACTTAATACTCTTATAATACATTTATAATAAAACCGAATTTAAATGTGTGAGAAAGTAAACTATCACGGAATAATATGCAGCTTATTTTGCATCAAAAATAAATACTTGAAAATTTGTCGTGCTACATGAAGAATCATTGTTAAAACATTTATTGTTGCAGTTTAAGTAATTATAAAAGTTATACAATATAGTGTTGAATTATTTTATAATAGTTAGCATGTAATGTGACATTCATAGTAAGTCTTGTAACTTATTTTTTTGACTTTCGGTGTGAGTTTTGAGACAATTTTTTTCATTCCATTGCCCTTTTGATGTGCGTTTAAAATAACTACATCGATATATTGCATGTTTTAATAGCACTTGGCTTTTATCAATTCAAGACCTTAGTTCAAGGACGTGTTATATAACCATTTATTTAACACGCTTATTAGGTATTTTAGTAATTGAAAAAAATTATATAAAATACATTATTCACCTCCACTCATGATATTACATTCTTGAAAAATGATTTTCGGTTGGATCATTTTCTCCAAAAATCTGTACACCATCATAAATTTGCATCGTTCGGAAATTTGCACCTTTCACCCTTAACGTTAAGACCCTTTCATGATTTCAGAGAAGAATTTAAGCTATCAGATGCGGCTTTTCAGAAGGATGTGTTCCGCCTGTCGACCACAAAATTTTTTTTTCCCGAATCGAGTTTGTTGTATTTGCTAAGTCAGGAAGAATTTCTCGTAATGTCCTTGCTTGTGCAATGAGGAACTGAACTCCTCACCTACAGTCCTTGACAGCCTTTATTGCACTAGGCTAAACCTGAGAACTAATCTATTTTCTTATGGACCGTTTTTACTTGGCAAAAACAATAATAAATAAATAACATAAATAATTATCAAATAAAGCGAAGCTTCCCTCTTTAGATGGCCTCACAATACTTGAAACAAAAAGTTTTTAATCTGACTTAACAAATATTATTAATTTTAAATTAGTGAGTATTATAATAAAGATTATTAAACTTGTTTTCCCTTGCGGTAAGAAATTATCTGTGTTAAATGTTATATTTTAATGTGTGCACTGTCATAAATGTTTATTTATTTATTTATTAATTTTTTTTTTTTTTTTGAGAAGAAAC
>KZ807589.1:196367-207114 GCA_000696205.2 Oncopeltus fasciatus
AAATTAAGTAGAGTCATTTAAACAGCTTGACAATGTCAGCTCCTCCGAGCGTGAGCGATATATTCGTCGGCCTCGGAGGTTGGACTCTCGACACTAGTGCGGGGAATTTAATAACTTATCTGACCTGTTCCGGTAGCATAAGTGGCTAATGCACCGGCCCGGATAGCAGGGGATCCAGGTTCGAATCCTGGCTGGGACAGTTAGATTTTTTATTCTGTTCCCTTGCACTAAAAATTCTTTGAAACTAATATTTCAGTGAAAGAATTGGGGAAACCTGAATACCAACACTCACACACACCGACACAAACAAACCGTTATATATATATATCTGCATATGAGGGGATGGGGGAATTTTTGAGTTTACATTAGAGTATAAAAATGCGTCATCGGAGAAAAATGTTCGGAAGCTAAACGTTCAGTAAAAATGAGATACGTCATATTAAAAGAACCATCGTCTAAGACACCTAGTCATTTTTTATTTTATTTTTTTAGCTAAATTTCTTCATTTCATTTGGAAGAAACGTTTGACATGCTAAAAATCGGCAAAAAAGAAAACAATGATGTAATAATGATGTAGTTTAGTTTAAATGGTGAAAGAATTTCTTGTGTTCTTTCGGAACTCTCACTGGAGACCCATTCTTTACTGAATGAGAAAAGAAAATGGTTGGCTAATCTCTAGCATTCTCTAGTGTGTTGTTGGTCACAAAAAAAATAACAAACACAAAACAGATCCGTAACATGTGTTTCCAATGGACTCCTATGACTGGAGAGGTAAATGAAAGTTTTAATGGAAGTTATTCTTAGAATTATTCAAAAATATTGTTGTATTAAAGCGGAAATGATGATTTATTTAATGCAATTGTAAAAAATGATGTGAAGAAATTCTGAGATTAAAGCTCTTGACACGACGAGGCAAAGACCTAAATTACTCCTTCATTACTTAGTTATTTTTCTTGGCTTCTAGTAGTGTCCCAAAACGTATTTAGAGTGCTCTTAGGGAACAACCATTACTATTTGGGTACCATTATTCATTGATTGGGTAAAAAATCGAAGTGTCAGAACGGTGTACTGACCACAAACATTCTCAAGTGTGCCGTTGCTCGTAATCTCATCCGTAATATAGTTCCCTCGTAGGTCTCAATGGCCCGTTTTGAGACTGAATGATATATTTCTATACAGTTACTTGAACTGCTAGAAATTATGAGTTAAGGAAACTGAAAATCAAGAATCTGAGGTTGGTTACTGATATAATCGAGCTCATCAAACTCATTAAGCTCTGTTAACTACGGTTAATAATTATTTATCAGGGAGATGTCTCTTGAGTTCATTCAAACCCTTATCGAAGACATCTTGCTGGAGCGGATAGCGTCGGCAGTGTTTGATATCGATATCCCTGTTGTGTGTTCTTTGCCACGAATCCGTCCAAGTATCGCGAAATCACTCACTTTTAGAACATCACGTGCGGCTAAAGTCCTCAAAAGTCCTTCAAGAATTTGTATTAGACCTGCGGTCTACACATGGCGCCGGAATACAAATTTCAGTACTGGAGTGAATATGAACATGGAAGCTCTTTTCTACATGATCCGTATACAAGAACCAGGATTTTATCAACGTTACATATATATGACGTTGTACTACAAATTCCTTTTCGTCATTACTAAATTCCTTTCATCATTCCTCTCGTCCAAGTTTTTCTCCATCAATAATCATATCAAATACCAATACTCTATTTCTTGCCTGTATTTTTTCATTTTTCATTTCTTTATTTTCTATATATATTTCACACCGTCTTCAGATGTCCATATATAGCTATATACGTATAACTTCATTTATAATTTTCTTCCTTATTTATTACCTAAAGAGTAAGCATGATATATATATTTTACACATCTATAGTAATTTCTATAGTTATTCTTTGCTTAGCTCGAGCCTTATTTTTTATTGTGATATCCGTATATTTTTCTGTGAGAGATATTTTTCTGTTTGCACATTTATAATTCGTATTGAACCAATTTATATTCATTTAATTTTTGTATGATCTCCATTTATATGCCTCATCTGATCACCCCTATATGTGGTCATTTGACTGCACTAGACACCCCAAATATTTTCTCGTTTTATGTAACATATTTCTATAATTGTTCGTTTTCAGAAACGTAACCATTATTCATTCAGTATGTTAATAATTCCTTCTAGCGGTATCTTTTCAAAATTCTTACTTAAAAAAAGAAAATTTAGAATTCAATTTAGCAAGTTCACTCTGAATCAAGAATATAAAAAAACAAAACAAGTTAACATTTAAAATCTTGAATGAGAATAAAACTTTTCTTTAAACTACATGAGCTATTAAATAGCATGTTTTAATAATTTATCCTGGAAAACTATTCACTAGCTAAAGATCTGTATGAAACTGTAAATTATGTGGTTTCAAACAAATCTTAGTTTATTTATTATAATATTATTGCATTATATTAATGATTTTTAAGTAATGATTGTAGAGAGTCGCTCATATCTTTACATAAAACATATCTACAGACTTATTTTACTAATGATATTAATTGTGGTGCGTAATTCCACGTTAAGTTTTCTACAAGAAATACAAAGGGAGCCAGAAAAAATCTTTATACCATAGCCGGGAATCGAACCCGAGTCTCCTACCTTGCGAGGAGGTATGCTAACACCTAAAAGCACACCTGCCAGGAAAGTAGGAGACCCGGGTTAGATTCCCAAATGGGTTTATCAGATTTTTTTTCTGGCTTTTGCATTTGAAGTAGACAAATCTAAGAACATTGCTAAAAAAAAAAAAAAAAACTTTTAAGAGAAACTTTCTTAATGTTAACTCTAGTCATAGTTCGTTTTACCATACAAACTAATAGCCCTCTGTTCAAAAATTTGTTAAAGTTATAGATAATTATCTGCTAAATACCCACTTAAATAACTACTTACTACATGTTTATAGTTACTTACTACTTTTTCATCGATACTTACACTTCTTTGTTGTTTTTTTCTGACAGGTGTTAAACACTCAGTCTAAAAGCTTTAAGATTGTTTTATTTCTAGGATTACTGATTTTATCAAGCAGGAGTTACCTACTCTTCCTTTACTCTATTGACTTTTGTTTCTACTTTCGCAACATATGTATTTTTCTGTAAGTACATTTTGCCCTTTTTTTTTTTTTTTTTTTTTTTTTTTTTTTTTTTTTTTTTTTTTTTTTCCCAAGTCCAAGCCAATTTATAATCTTTTGCTCTCCTCTCTTTGTTTATCGCAACTCTTGATTTATTCCTTGTCATACTGCAAAGCTCTTCAGATTTTCCCATCAATTATATTTTCACTACTGCTTGAATAGGTCTTCAGGACCTAGTGACTCTTGACGGCGACCTAGGAAACGCCATGATACTTGCTACGAGAGTCGTTTTAATCGCGGAAATTATTTTAACTTTCCCTCTTCTGAGGTATCGCAGTTTTATTGAAAACTTAGTCTCTGGAAGTAACTTGATTAAGGACGCACCACTCCATCAAAACGAAAAAGTCCTTCCAAGGGAGGATTTCTTCTTAAAGATGGACTATGGAAGGGATGTCTGACAGTTTTTCAGCGCTTCTGTTTCCACATTTGTGTTGCAATATACTTCATATGGACAAAAACATTATTTCTTACTCAATATATTACCAAATGTTTTTATTTTCTATTACTTCTCGAATATTATTACCCAAATGGCAGGATTTCTATTATTATGATGCTCAGCAATACTCTGGCCTAACTATCTTGGTTCTCTCTTCCCCATTTTTCGAAAACTGCAAATTTCTTCTATTTTATATGCTTCATGATTGCTAAATGTCGCTGCTTTCCCCTTTTTTTGGTTATACCTTTCTTGGTAACTTAAAGGAATTCTATTCAGCTGATCTATTTTTCCTACGGGTAACTCTGCCAGTAGATTTATATATTATATATTTTTATAATGAAAAACTTAATTTAATATTTTATTTTATCTTATCTTCGGTTTATTTAATCCAATTTTTAACTTATTTGTTAGTGTTAGAATTGACACACCCCACTTTGTGTACCAAATAAATTTTTCACAAAACGGACTATTATTTTCTATAGTATTTTTCTACTACAATTAGAATTAAAAGAATATGCTATTTTTTTTTCAAAGTACCAATTGTACTTTTAAAAAATATAGCTTTACAGCTTAAATATTAAGATATTGAACTTACAGAAGATATCAAGGGTCGAATATTTAAAAAAAACTAATGTAAAATCCAATACATTTTAATGATCTCAGATGATAATACAGAAAGCAAAATGTAAATAACTGTATTTAGTTCAATTAGTGCTATTAGTTCCATAATAAAAAAAATGATGTTTTTTATTGCTTTGATCTCATATTTGTATAAGTTACCATATATTTTTAGTTCAATGTTTCTTCCCTCAACTCTACAATCCGTCAAAAGAAACTTTTTGTTTTAACTGTTATATGCAAATGTGTCTGCATATTTATAACAAATTCCTTCTATTTTTTTTTTCTTTACTTTTTTAATTTTGTATTTTATTATAACATTTTAGGACTGAGCAGTAAAAAGAATAAACTTAACTGCAAGTATGAAAGTAGGAACTCTAGTAAAACTTAAGCTCCAAGGAGACCTTTGAAAAAGTGCAGTTTCATTTCTAAGCAACTAGCTTGACTGTTTTAAGCACATCCTTCTATTTTCGTTTTCTTTAGAAAACTCTCCTTCAAGTCCTAAATTACCATACAAATTATAATTAAACCCTGTTTTTTTTTCTCATTTGTTATTTAAAACAAAATTTTCCCAGCCCTTCAATAATCAACTCTGACCTGTTTTTGTTTAAAAAAGCTATGTAAAATGTTTCGCTTTATCTAACATTTTACAATTAAATATTATAAACCCAAATGGAGAGTAGAGATAATTAGTTGAGAATTTGTATTGGGGCTCGGATTTTTTTTAGTTAACCTTACCCGAACCCCAACAAAAATTCTCTACTTATAAATATTATATAATTTTGTAGAAAACAATTTTAATTTCCTTATTTATAAGATAATGTTGCTTCTTGTAGATACAAAAAACGCACAGTAAAATATATGTATAAATAAAGACACATTACTTGGGAGTAATATAAAATGTAATTAAACTAAAGAAGAGCAATAAAAAAGAGAAAATATAGTTATAATAAAGCCCTACAAGAAAATGAGAACTTCCTAAAATTTGATATATATTTCTTAATGAAAGCAAGCTTCCTGTCTTTTTCTACCAGTCACTTATTTCAAAAACCGTTTGATAGTGAAAATGTTCAGTTTTATAATTTGGTATTTCTTGTTAAATTCACTTTTGTATCATGATACTTAATGTATTAGGTACATTATCTCTGATTCGCTATGATTCAAAAAAGAACAAAACTCACAATCAAACGTATCTACTCAGTTGTTATTCATTCATTCATAAATTGTTTTACATAGCTCTTTTAAAACTTGAATGATAAATCGTTTACAAACAATTACATGAACATAAGTAACCATTACGGTAATAACTGTGTTTACATCGATTACTAATAGATATGGGGGCATAACCATCTAAATTAATAGTGCTATTATATTTATATAATATAAAAATCTTTATGACTGCTAATTTCAGTAAAGATTATTCAATAGAAATTTTGCACTACAGAAACATGTTATTTCCCAGATGGGTTATTTGGCACTGGCATTATTTCTACAATATGAGAATAAAGAAATAAAAAATAAATAACAATAAAGAAAATAAGATTTTTCAATAATATAAACCAAAAATAAAACCTTTTGTTACTTTTAAAGAGGGTATGGCGGCTGGAGACAAAAAAATTCCTGGTCTAAAAACCCACGGATGTAACCACTTTATAGTAACTATGAGATCTAAAAAGTATGTATAATACTCTTCTATTTCTGAATGAGACAATTTCGATCTCCCTAATTATCTATTTGATATGTTAGCAAAGTATATTAGAAATATATTTCTAATGTAAATTGTGCTTAATTCACAATACAGGCATAGGTCTGTAACTAAAAAGGAGTAGAAATAGTAATAAAAAAATAATTTATCCTATAAAAAAAAAGAAAATTTTTTTGAAGCGCTTATAGATGATATTTCATCTGTATTATTGTAACTTATAAGCTCTAACCCAACCAGGAGGCAAAAAAGATGGGTTGATATGTATATATATAAATATAAATAANTATATATATATATATTAAGTATTTTATTGTTGTTTTTTTCATTACCCTTTATATTTGTGTTATCGATGTTAAATTATGTTTATATTTAAAGACGTGTTCAGTCAGAAGAGCCTTATTATTTCATAACTGATATATTTTTCGTATAGGCGAATTTAAAAAACAAAATTTTTGTTATATTACCTGAATACAGATAAGAAGAAAAAAACATTTTATTTTTTATATAAAAATTTTATTATTGTATGTGGCTGATTTATCTTTATAGTTTTTTCACTGTCCTTTTGTTAGTTTTTTATCCATTTTTTAGTATATTTTTAGCTATATACCATATATGAAAGAAGAGTATTTGTAAGTGAAATATATTTACTTTTTACATTTCGGCTTAAAGTTAGCAATTTTGAACTCATAATCCATAAGTGTTAGGTCTAAGTTAGCATTATTAATTAATTCTAGGGATGAATTTAATATTAGATGGCTTGAGTTCGGACATCCTTTTACCGTTTGTATGTGTTCATTTATTCATGTCTGTTTTAACAGAAATAAAATCCATTAAATTACATATTTTTATGACACAACGTTTATTTAACTCAAATTTTAACCGATAGTAGTACAATTTTATTAATTATTTGAATTTCTTATGCTCAAATAATTCAAAATATATTGGCTTATAAACATATCCCTCTAAAATTAATTTAATTTAGCTGAAATTCATTTTCTTTTGATGTATTTTGTCATGAAATGAACTTCTATAGAATAGGGGTCCCCGACAGGTGGTCAAGCGGAATTTAATATTTCTGACAGCCGAAAGAGAGATAATTTAGTTGCCAAGACAGGCTATTTCGCTTCATATTATTCAACACAGTGGGGAATGCTATATTCACATTTATTATTAGTTATTCTTTGTTGTTATGGCAGATGGAACTCTTTACGTTTTAACAATGACACATTCAAACGATATTATTTCTTCTATTTGTTAATCATCAAACGCAATTATTACATTATTATATTACATTTATTTTCCACGGCAATTAAACGTGATTTTAGCTTTATGTTTTGCGTTTAATACTTTGTATTTAGCTGAACGAGAGAGGGAGCCGATCGTTGTTTAATGTTTTTCTGCCTTATGGAAATTCAGGTCTTTCTAGTGGACTTGGACTTTTGTTGTGTTTAGATGAAAATTATCTTATGGAAAAAGCGCAATGAAGCGGACATGGTACAGAGCTTTTGTACAGAGCTTTTATCCCATTTCGATTGGCTAATAGTTTTCAGGACAAACAGGCACACACAAACACACGAGCCGGGGGTGGATCGTGGATAATAATTAAACTCCCCTAAGCCAATTGGTAAAACCCCTTTCAGAGTTTTATCTATTGTTTCAGGGGGGTGGTGGGCGGGGAGGGGTGCTAATTCGTTCCGTTAATTCACGATATACTTTGAACGTTTCGGATATACTTTTCAAAAGTTTACAAAACTAACATTAAAGCTGCAATAACCTCACCCTCGCCTACCCGCCGTCTAGCTAGTCTTTGGCCTTTGTTCGTGTACATGTGTCCAAATTTCAAAAGCCACGGACCGCAAAGCCGATGCACGCACAAATAATATATCTTAATTAAAATATGTCCCTCACCCCCTCAACCACCCCCCCCCTCCACCCCATCCTCTGTTCGGACCAATTATACAACACGTGATAATTATTGTCGGTCGTTTTGTATCAATTCCCTGATATGCGGGACGAGAACCGAATGCATTTGATAATGTGATTTCAATTAATTGACCTACGCCGCAGCTATTACGAAACATATCTAAAATAGTCGGTGCCTTCTAAAACATTCATGTGCATTTTAGAGAAATCAAATCAAAGATCAAAGATTCCGTTTCCGTGTTTTTTACATATTTTTCTAGCTCAAGTATAATTCTTTTTTCTATCTAAATTTATTTCACTACTTTTCTCTGTTTAATATCATTACTATACGAATTTTTCTTATTTTTGAATGTTTCTTTAATGTTTAATTATTAAAGGAATATTCATTCAATGATTGCTTCTACTTCCTGTTATACAGATAATCTCATGAAAGAAAATATTATTGAAAAACCAATGTTTGTTATTTATGGCTGCTTTAAAAGGGTATCTGGTCTGTTTTCTGCCAGATAGGTATCAGAGGATATGTCTCTTGTCTTTAAACACATGGCTTCCCTAGTTTTCATGCCTTATTTTATGGTTATTTTTTGTGAATGATATTAACTGGTTTTATTGAAATTAACTCTTAAATATCAGATTAAGTGTTAAAATTATGCTTATAACTTGAATTGATTTTTCTTTAGTGGAATAACAACAAAAAATCTGCTGTTTTATGAAAAGTGTATTATTATCGATTTTATTCAGTGATTAATTCAAGTATATAATAATAATACGTCCTCAGCCAGTTGTAATTTTTGTAATAGCGATTTTTGAGCCGACATACTGCTAAAGTAGTTAGTGAAAAACATTTTTTGGTTTTTTAGAAATATCGTTATGATTAATTCAAAATCTGCAAAAAAAAAACTCCAATGGAGAAGAGGAAATTTTGTTTAAAAATGGTTGATCCCTGATATCTAATCTCCATTGTAAAACCTTGGTAGGAAGTTTTATGTTTCTATAATAAATTGATATTAGGCCTGATATCTGATCTGTTAACACACATTACATTAAATTTCAGAGTTAAAATTATCATTGAAATTCGGTAGAGAACATAGTCTCGGTTCTGTCAAAGGTTTATCATTAAATAAAAACAAATTGGTGGAACAATATGCTTCAACCGATATGTGTGAACCAATATGCTTCAACCGATATGTGTGAACTAATATGTTTCAACCAATTTGTGTGAACCAAAATATAGTTTTATAAAAATTAATTTAGTTGTGGTTTATTATCCCAAGTAAATTTAAAACAATAATGCAAGGGAACAGAATAAAAAATGTATCTTTCCCAGCCAGGGCTCGAACCTGGATCTTCTGTTTTCCGGGCTGGAATGTTTTCATTACACCACCGAGACGAGCTAGATAACTTATTAAATTCCCAACACACTAGCGAGAGCCTAACCCACGAGAAAGACGAATACATCGTCTTATTCTCAAAGGAGCTGACATTGTCTAGCTATTTATTGACTCTCGTTATTTGCTTTTTTAATTTTCAGAAGGAGGTCCAGGTTCGAGTTCTGGCTGGGAGAGATAGATTTTTTATTCTATTCCCTCATATTAATTGTTTAAAATATATTTTTGTATTTCCCAACGTTTTGTCCTGAATTTCAGCTACGGCGATAATAAAGGGAGAGAGTCACAAATTGCGTGTTCTAACCCATGGTTGCCGAGGTACTTAATGTTATCCCCATAGCCCTGAAAGAGGCCTGAAATTCAGGCCAAATCAAAACCATATTGGTTCACCAATTTGTTTTTATTCAATAATGAACCTTTGACCGAAACCCGACAATCTACTCCTCCTGATCGAAATTTAAGCTATGAATTGTCTTAAAATAACATAGATTACAAAGTAATGCTTGATGCACACTTTCTTAACTCTTTATACGATAGAGAAAGTATTTAAAGGTATTTCATTAAATTTGAATTTGATCTTATAATAAAGAAATGTAAGAAACTAAGAGTTGTAGCCCTGCTACCGCTAAGGCTGAATATTGAATATGATCAATGGTATTTGGATTATGGATTATGAGCTAAATATTGGATCATTGATTGTATGTTTTCCCATCAACAGTAAAATAACTATTATTTTGGTAGAACTTACTGACCAGTCAATAGTCAGTGATCAGTTTTAAAGTCATTTTTTTAATTATTTAACGGTTGAAACATTTTTTTTTCTATTTTTTCTGAAAGTTGCAAGTTCGACAATACTAAGACATATTTAAGGAATAGATTTTGCACATGGAAGTGAAGGATCCCAGGCACTCTGTAAAGACAGGTTCTTATTAGCACGATATAAATAGAAAGCCAAACAAATCACGCAATGTTTCGGGGAAAACGCTAAAGAAATTTGAATATGTAATTTCTCATTTAGTCCTTGTCATTCAGTCACATTGAAAAGAATACGGGAATCAGAATTATCTGTTATTAAATGTCTACTGCGGTGTGATATGTCTTGGAGTGTAAAATAGCTAAAATGTTTAACTAATTCTTGTGGAGTAGATGGTATACATTTCATCACCTTTGAAATTAATGGGGGCTGGATATAATTCAAATACATAGATAAATAGATAATGTCTTCATTCAAAATAACTATAATAAGATTTATTTAATTTGGAATTTATTACGAATAAAACCTAAGCTTGTAAAAAGTTTTACATTTAATATTGCGAAAAAAAAAGAGGTCTATTATCCTTGAACTACCAGAACTTAATTATTCACGCACAGACACACGCTCGTGCGAGTACATACTTGCGCAAACAAACCCGCCAAACACAGGCGCACAAATGTTTCTCATTTACTCGCTAATCTTTCTCGATTATATAGTGGCAAATATATATATATATATA
>KZ807589.1:224148-236903 GCA_000696205.2 Oncopeltus fasciatus
GTTAACTTACGCAGTCTCTCTCTCTCTCTCTCTCTCTCTCTCTCTCTCTCTCTCTCTCTTATATTTAAACTGAGAGATTTCGGAGCTCCGTAGAAGGCGCTCGGTAGAATTTTGTGGGATATATGATTTTCTCAAATTGATAGGACCCTCTATTATAATTGCAACTGCGCACCGGTACACAGAAGAAGGAATTGCAAACTTTACTTGTAATAGTGCCAGTGCTGTATTCTTCATACATATCTTCCATATCCAATATCTTCATTCTGACGGAGCAGTGATCAAAAGCAGTAAACTATTTTAATGAGACATTTTAGATTATACAAAATTCAAGGATATTGGTCGCAGAAATTAAAATTTATTAATTTTATTAGAATATCAGCTAAATAGAATTCTCTAGAATGTAACGAAATATTAAAAATGTATCAAGTAGCATTTTTATACTTTTTGATTGTTAGCAACTATATTTGTATTTTTTAGAAATCGACTTCTTTATCATTAAACTTATTTTTAAGTTAAAAAGTTTATTGTATTTCAAAAAATGAATAACTATATAATTAACAACCTCAATATTAATGAATATGTTAGCATTTTCTCTAATAACGTTAGATTTTTGTATTTTGATATTTTTTGTCGGTCTGAACACACTTTAAAGACTGAACGGCCAATCTTATTAATCGCACTGTTCATATGTGTTATGCAACAATCATTAAAACAAATCATGTAAACTATATGTATTCAATCACTACATGGTGCTAATGTCATTTACCCATTTCTGTATTCTCAATCTTTGATCGGTTTCAGTTTTGCAGAAGACTCATTCCAGTTACAAAATAATAAATTATAGAATATTAAATACTGGAAAAAAGTTAAATAAAACCAAGCTTGGATAACCCTCATGGGATTTTGAAGAAACTTAATCTAAAAATTTGCAAGACTCATAAATAAAAATGAATGTCTAATGATTCTTATGTGTGAATTCAACTGGGTGAAAAAAAAATACAATTACCGAAAAATAGAGATAATCTCCTAATTATGAAGTAAGTGTTTGTTTTTGCTGTCATTTCAATGGGCGTAAACGAAATACAGTGCACTAAATTCAAACTGAAATCAAATATTATTATTATTTACTTAATACTTAAATTGATACTTAAATATAATTAGCGTTCAGAGGAATGGCCCTTCGTAATTGAAATACTGTTTGAAGAATGCAGACTTTTTTCTCGATCTGGGGAACTCTTTATTTTCTTGCACAATGTAAAATAAGTATTTGCCTAAAAGATTTTTCAGTACAAACAAGAAGAAGAGGTTTTTAGTTTCCAGTTGGGGAGGAAAATGGAAAAGCAAAGAAGGGCGAGCAGTGGGATTCGATATTCTAATAATAATCAGTGCTTCTGCTTCTGACGTTTCCATATTGGATGTGTATTATCTTTTTATTTTGTTTGGTTTTTTTTTTTTTGTTAAAAAAAGATGTAATCGCTTCCTGCACCCATCTTTTCTGTCTGTTTCTCAATCAGAACGACTTTTCTGTGCTTTTTTAGAGAACGATTCTTTGATTTTTGCGAGGTTTTTCAAGTTAAAAATTACTCCTTCTATTCAAAGTACCACCCTGTTGCAAAAAATACAGCTTGAATTGTATGAACAAATATAAGATTTAAATCTTGAGCTTAAAGGGAAAAAAAAAACATAAAAATATAATCATTCATATTACTGCATAATTAAACTATTGAAATACCATAAAATTGAAACAAAGTGCTAAACAGTGACAGTGAAGTTATAAAGAGTATATATTATTAACTTCTCTAAATAATTAAGGTATTTATGAATGTAACTAAGTGGTCCTCTGAGTCTTTCTCCTCCATGTAATCTCTGTGTGTGTGTCAGGCATTTCTTGAGAATATTGTGCATGTGTTCTATTCTTCATCTTAATTAGGAGGAGCTATAAATATGTTCAATATAATTTGAATGTGAGAGAGTGTGTGTGCGTGTGTGTTTGTGTGTATATATAATAAGAACAGGAATACAAAAGAGTCAAATGAACACACAAAAAGGAAAAAATACAATGAGTATAATTCTTTTTCTTTTTGTTTACTCAGTAAACTCCTCCTTCCCTATGTATATATATATATATATATATGTATATATACACACGCAAAATTAAAAAATGCTTGTATATAGGTATTGTTATTAATATTTTTAAGTATGGTTCTACTGGCAATATAAAAACGAAATTATGTATATATATAATCTTATTTAGAAACCACATATTAGTAACGTTGTAATAAAACATTATACAATACAACAGACTGAAAATATATTTTTTTAAACGTTTATGTGTCATTATTTCTAGAAAAAAAAGTATATTAAAGGAAAATTTAAAACTATCTATATATGTTGAGTGATTTCCCAAAAAACAGATTAGGGGTAGCCTAGGTTTTACATTTAAGCCCACTTGCCTGTTCTAAATCGGTAAAATAAACTTAGTCATTTACTTCATGTTCATCTTATATGTATCTTCTGAAATCTACCATTTACCACCTACCACTTGAACCTCACCAATAAACATAACTGCTTGAACCTCGAAGGACTCTTTTTACAATTAGTTACAGCCTGTTTTATGCTCTTCCAGTGTATATATTCCAACTTTTGGGGAACTAACTACCGCAACTAGAAAAATATTCTATTTTTTTTAATATTATATATTGCATTTTTTATTTAAGTCTGTATAAGTGTAATTTAAGTGTTAGCCTCCCTAAGGGTCATGGAGGGTAGGGCTACCTACAGGTTGCAATCCCATTCTAAACACCCATGGCCCCGGACAAGCTTTTATTTCTCGATTTGAACCAGCAATACCAGGATCGCGAGACCCGAACGGATCCCATGAGCTAACTTCATGTACATTATTATTATTATTGGATTGAATTATACTGAATCTAACTAGACTATATTGATTGCGATATATATATATATATTTATTTATATAATGAGGCTGGATAAAGCTAGCTGTACATTTGCTTAGTTTCTTATTCCAACTAAGTTTTTGGTTCACTTAAATATAACCTCATAATATGAGCTTAGAAAANTTTTTTATCATAGTTGTAAAATAATATATTGGTCAAATTCACACTCACACACATACGATACATACTGTTTTTTTCGAGCTGAGTTTAAATCCATCGCTACCCACCTTTATTTGTTTTCTTCGAAAGGACTGCTGACATGAATGGAGATGAAAATTCTGGGAGGAAGTGCGAAGGTTGGCTGCCCTGCTTAAAACCTTCCCCAGACTTATTGAAGTGTACGTAACGTCAGTACTTATATTAAATTCCCCTCGCTACTTTTTTCTTTTTTTTTTAATCTCATTCTTTAGGATGAGCTTATCAAGAAGCGTTATCAGTACGAACGTGTTTTGTTTTATTTGTGGGAGCTACCTGTCTGCGCAATAGCCAGGCAGCGACAAGACTTTTATGGAATCCTTGTTCTTAGTCTAATTTGCAAATAAACTTAAAGAAAAACCTGTAACTTCCACCACTATTGATTGCGATATATATATATATATATATTTATTTATATAATGAGGCTGGATAAAGCTAGCTGTACATTTGCTTAGTTTCTTATTCCAACTAAGTTTTTGGTTCACTTAAATATAACCTCATAATATGAGCTTAGAAAATAAATTTGTCAGTTGGCTTTGTGGTCTGGCGTTACGTAGGTATACCACGAAAATAGCGATAGATATTTTGTATGACTTCACCTCCAAGGACATTTATCAAAACCCCACTAACTACCACCTCCATGAATCAGAGATCACAATTACTTGACTCACTTCTACTGCTGATAGACTCCCTTGAAACCCAAAATGATCACATCCAATCTATTGAATAAAAATGTAAAACATTTAGAAATTTCGAAATAGTACCAAGAACACGAACACTCAACGTTCAACTATTCGGTGTATTTTAATAGCCTGGAACATCCTTGCAACCACAGAAATAAATTATTTCTTTTTTCCACTCCTATTCTTTTATATTTATTAATAAATTGTGCTTAGTATTTGAAATGAACTTATAGAAATTAAGATATCAAGATAGCTGTCATTCTTATACTAATATTTTAAGGTAAATGTATTCTAAAGAAAAAATTCTTACACATATATTCGTATAATAATAAAAAATGAGCTTGTTTATGTAGCAAAATAACCGAGAATGTATTAAGCTACCAAAGAATTACTTATTAAAAAAACAATTAAATTATTATCAATATAATAGGCTACACACCAGAGGGAAGTGAGTAAGGTTAGCAAATTTCACATTGGTTTCATTAATCATGCTTTTAAATTTTAAATTTAGTCACAAAGCAAAAAATAGCGCTCAAGCAACTTATTTTTTTCAGATCGACAAATCAAACCATAAACGAACATAATATCTTCAATTATTTGGAGGTGTACATTTCTTGAACTGTTGAGAATCAATTCCATTACTAGTAGGCATTATCCAGGCCATTGTTTTCAAGAACCTTGTAATCACTTTGAGGACTGCAAGAACTAACACCCATTACCAAAGTTCTGGTAATGCGTATGGATTCTATTCAAGTATAAAAAGGACTATAAACAAATAACTAAAATTAAATGACTCATTTAATCTTACAAGTCGAAACCGGCAAGAGATTAAATAAACAATTTACAGTTTAACTTGGTAAATTAACAAAGTCCGATCTTATCAGTTAGATTTTTAATAACCCTTAATTATATACCTCCTTCTTAAAAGTAATATTATAAATTATAANCTTTATACTGTACATTCTTTAAACTTCTTTCTTGTGTCGAAGTAATTATATATATATATATATATATGCTTTTTTTGTTTAGGTCTCACATTACATATTAGTATTTTCTTATTAGTAGTTATGAAAATTGTAATTGGTGTATAAAATAATGGCATAGAGGCTATTAAAAAGGAATCTTTGTCAGCAAATCCCATTTAAATTAAAAGAATTGTAAAGAAATCTTGTAGGGTTCGTCTTCCTGATAATAACTATGCATTTTTCATAACAAAATATCAAGTTAGCGTGTAAAGTGGTGGTAAGATCGGGATATTTAACGTGGAATAGAAAAATTTTAGTCAAATATAAGAATAATTGTTATCTTAATTATTAATTCTTAAATTGAGAATTATTACTCAGTAATTAATTTAGAGGGTAAGAAAAAGCACTTGTGGCAAAATGTGGCACTACAAGAACTAACTTGACGGAGAAATGAGAACCGGTAGATTGGGAGGTGGTTCCTGCGGGAGCTGTCTAGAGTGCAGCACCTGCCGTGCCACAGTCTGTCGGCGAGTTACTTTTCACAGACCCTTACTTTTACGGTCCTCTTTTCATAAACAGATATTCAGAAATTTTTCTGTTGGGATCGTGTTTAAAAGAAAAAAAACAATATTAATTTTTGATAAAATATGAAATTTTTAAAATTTTATTGAATAAGAATTTCTTGCAATAAAATCATTTTTTCAGTGAATTTTTTTAGGATAATATAATTATTTTATTAGCTCATTAAAAAAATCAATTATGAAATTTTCTATTTGTTACTGTGCACAATGTAATTTACAGGCTATTGTATATTGATTTTACATTTTGTTCACACCGAAGATGTAAAGCAGTTAACACCAAAGCTATGAAAAATTTTGGTATTAATAATATGTTTTTAATGTTTAATAATATAGTGCATAATCAAATTGAATTCAGTTTTGAAAAATAAAGTGATTCGGTAATTCACTAAAATAAGAAAGTTTTCTTTTAGGTAAAATGAATAAGTATCTGTACTTATGTAACATAATGTATATAAACATTTTAATAGTACTATATTCTTAATACTATTTTTTTTTTCATAAACAGCATTTTTAATTGCAACACTTTTTTTTTTTCATATTTACTCTTATATCTCTTCGTACAAAAACCCAGTGTACATTCAGATACACACACACATCATATGTATGATTATGTTGAACAGTACAGCCATTCTGTCTATTTCTTGAGCTTGAATTGTGTTCAGCAGAGACTTCAAATCAATCTTCTTCAAAAAGAAAGGTGTGTTTTCGTTATGACTTCTGTTATGTCGATACAAAATGTATATTATTAACATTATTGTTTAAGGATAGCACTGGACCTCACTAATAACTCTTCAAGTTATGATTAATTAGTACTATGATAGTCTTATTATTTTATGATACCTTGTAGATAATTGTTCACAAATTAATATTCAATTATTAGTCCTGCTGATTTAGCTCGTTTATGTATCAATAAATACATGACATATACAATATTGAATTATAATAATTGTCTTGTATTGATTTCTGAGCTCTTGATTAGTAACACAAATGTTTTTTTTATTTATTTTTCCTGACTTTTAAATCTTCTTTCTTTAAATATAAAATATAAAAATCAGTCTTCTTAAACCATTAGGTAATTAGGCCAAACATAAAAAAAATCAATATTCATTTTTACATCTCGATAGTATTGTTAATAAAATTTATGTACTAAAATAAATTTCTCTAGTAATTGTGTCTGCTGTTTATATAGAGAGAAAACCGGACTACCTAAATAAAATAAGTAATCCCAAATGGAAGAGAAGATATTGAAGATAATCCTAAAAGAATCAAGATATAGACAGTTCTAATGTAGCTTTTGGTATATAACATGAGACTAATTTTTTTAGTGTGAAGAAAAAATACATTATTTATTTGCAGATTTAAAAAAAAAAAAAAATTAATTCAAACATAAGGGATTTTTAAAACTTTAAACATTATAAATAACAATTTAAGACAATATTGGCATTCCTAACTAATAATTAATTGATGAAATAATTAAAATTAAAGTTTATAAAGAATCTTTAAGTCATAGTGATATCGAATGCATCAATACTATTTGCAAATCAGCCATTAGAATATAAAAAAGTAAATCTATATGAGATATAAAAGATTAGAAGGCTGGAGCTCTTATGAATTTTAATTGTATTATACTTTTTAATTAAATTCTTATATAACGTATAGATGTGTTAAGAAATTGACGTAGACAACACACACACACACACACACACGCCATTCAGCCTTGGATATAAGCATGAGGAAATGTAATTTGTAACACAATGCAACACCAAAATTTACATAGAATACTCGTGTAGCTATGTAAGAGAAGCGGTGGTAAAATTTCAGTAATATCGTGTATGAAAACTTGTCACATCCTAGAGTGATAATCAGCCATGTATCGCATACATTCTCTCAAAAGTTAGAACTGTAGCTATTCAGTTTCGTCCCCACTTATACTCAATGCTGAATAGAAAGAACTTGGAATTTTGAAATAAGTTCCCATTTTTATTTTAAAAATAAAGAAAAATTGAAATAATCTTCTTTATATACTCAAGAAGTGTATTTGTCCCTGTTAAGATACTTAAATAATCTGAAAGCATAATGAAAACAAAAATGGAAGGAAAGCAGCAATTGGGTTACTTCAACTTTCTACCTAATTATTTTACACCGTAACTTTTTAGCCTGTCAGAGAGTTCAGAAGCATGCAATTTGTATCTCTATACAATTTTGGAAATAATTAATTTTGTTGTTGAACTCCCCGGTGTAAAACATTGATGCACACACACACACAGAGACAAACGCATGCCCACAGACAAACGAAGGGAAAGAGTGTGAAGGGGGGGGGGGTATACCGCTTTAAATTGCAGGGTGATTTTGTACTGAAGCCCACACTTTGTCACAATTTTCTCCACAATTTCACACAGAAGAGTCGCTTTCGATTGCATTTGGCTGAAGGGGGATGTTCTCTCGCCAGGAAGAAAAATCTTCAACCGACTTCGTTTTAAAACCTTGTAAACTTACCAATGAGGTGTGATCAGTTCGTTCCTCAAAGAGGACGCTAGGTTAGCCGGAGAGATCTGTTTGGTTCTCATATGCTTGCTGTGTGGGTTCGAGGTCCACCCTAGGCAAAAGTTTATCGCGAAATAAAAGAGTGTCCAGTGCCATAAGTGCTTAGAATAAAGTGACTACCTATACATACCCTCTTCCCCTATGATCGGTGATAGTGGAATTTTTTTAATGTTGCACATTAAATTTGTTTAAATTGATAAAATGTATTTATGTAAATAATTGCACTTATATATTGATGAAATACACTTCAATGCTATAAAATATTTAATTAGTCAATTTATAAAAAAAATATAGTATTTTATTTACTTAAAGTAGGACAAAAAATGTCTTCTGCAATTCATGATTTAATTACGTAAACCCACCTAATGAAGTTGGCAAATTCCCTGTTTCAATATCAAAAGTATTATTTATTATTATTATTATTGTGTTCAACATTTCTGTTCTTTTCCACAACTATCAAAGTGAAACAATTTTATTGTAGCAAAAATTATTCCTGACTCATTTAATCTTACAAGGTAAAATCAGGCAACAAAGGCAAGGGATTAAATAAAAAATTTACAGTTTGTCTTGTTAAATTAACAAAGTCTGATCCCATCAGTTAGATTTTTAATAATCCTTAATTGTATACCTCCTTCTTAACAATATATAATTTCCTACTTTATACTATACATTCTTTAAACTTTTTTCATGTATCAAAGTAATTATATATATATATGGTCTTCTGATTAGGTCTCACATTATTTATTAGTATTTTCTTATTAGTAGTATGAAAATTTTAATTAAAATATAAAATAATGGCATAGAGACTATTAAAAAGGAACCTGTGTAAGCAAATCCCATATAAATAAAAATAATTGTAAAGGAATCTTCCTAATAACAACTATGTAATTTTAGAACAAAATATCAAGGTAGCATGTAACATGGTGGCGGGCAATTATTCCTGAATTCATTAATACTGATTTATGAGAGCGACAAAGTACCAATTTCTTATATTATTTTATTTAATAACAATGAAAGACGATTTTTCGAGTAATGAAAAATAATAAGAACATTTTTCCAAAAATAGTCTCTTGATTATTTATAAATTTAGGATTTTGTCATATCAAAATAGTTTGTAATATTTAAACAGAGATAATTATATCAAAAGCCCAAGATACCTGCTTATCTGGAGTAGTGGGAAATAGCATGAATCTTAGGAGTAAGGAGACGTGTTTTTTTAAACATTTCGTCATAAAAGTTATCTTTAAGCTTTCTTTTGAATGTAACAAAATTAAAATAAATATAAAATATAAAAATCAGTCTTCTTAAACCATTAGGTAATTAGGCCAAACATAAAAAAAATCAATATTCATTTTTACATCTCGATAGTATTGTTAATAAAATTTATGTACTAAAATAAATTTCTCTAGTAATTGTGTCTGCTGTTTATATAGAGAGAAAACCGGACTACCTAAATAAAATAAGTAATCCCAAATGGAAGAGAAGATATTGAAGATAATCCTAAAAGAATCAAGATATAGACAGTTCTAATGTAGCTTTTGGTATATAACATGAGACTAATTTTTTTAGTGTGAAGAAAAAATACATTATTTATTTGCAGATTTAAAAAAAAAAAAAAATTAATTCAAACATAAGGGATTTTTAAAACTTTAAACATTATAAATAACAATTTAAGACAATATTGGCATTCCTAACTAATAATTAATTGATGAAATAATTAAAATTAAAGTTTATAAAGAATCTTTAAGTCATAGTGATATCGAATGCATCAATACTATTTGCAAATCAGCCATTAGAATATAAAAAAGTAAATCTATATGAGATATAAAAGATTAGAAGGCTGGAGCTCTTATGAATTTTAATTGTATTATACTTTTTAATTAAATTCTTATATAACGTATAGATGTGTTAAGAAATTGACGTAGACAACACACACACACACACACACACGCCATTCAGCCTTGGATATAAGCATGAGGAAATGTAATTTGTAACACAATGCAACACCAAAATTTACATAGAATACTCGTGTAGCTATGTAAGAGAAGCGGTGGTAAAATTTCAGTAATATCGTGTATGAAAACTTGTCACATCCTAGAGTGATAATCAGCCATGTATCGCATACATTCTCTCAAAAGTTAGAACTGTAGCTATTCAGTTTCGTCCCCACTTATACTCAATGCTGAATAGAAAGAACTTGGAATTTTGAAATAAGTTCCCATTTTTATTTTAAAAATAAAGAAAAATTGAAATAATCTTCTTTATATACTCAAGAAGTGTATTTGTCCCTGTTAAGATACTTAAATAATCTGAAAGCATAATGAAAACAAAAATGGAAGGAAAGCAGCAATTGGGTTACTTCAACTTTCTACCTAATTATTTTACACCGTAACTTTTTAGCCTGTCAGAGAGTTCAGAAGCATGCAATTTGTATCTCTATACAATTTTGNAAAATAAATATATTTATTGGGACAATAGTTTGTTTAATAAAATAATTTTCATTAAATTATTCCATTCCAAAATACTTTGTTATTTTCATCATTTCATGGCTTCTTCAGGGCTGAATGTAAAAGTGGATTCCACTTTCTGCCCTGAAGGAGCCATCATATGATGTGAGAAAGCTGGACAAAAAGTGCCTCTTCTACAGAAGACTGTACTTCTGGGGACCGCAGAAGGCTAAGTGATTTTACAATGTCAAAAAAATTTATAAACTTAGAGAACTAGTTATTTGAATTTATTTAATTTTTCCAAAACTTTGGCAGATATTAGTAAAAAATTGTACGTTTCAACTAAGGCCAACAACTAGAAAAAGGAGTATATGTATTGATGAATAACACTGTCATCAACAAAGCCCATCAAATTTTTTTTTTTTTTTTTTTTTGACAAATTCCTTTCTGAATGTTTCCTTCTTTCCGGAGAAAAGCCGTTCAATATTATCAGACCTCGGCATAAAGACCAGTTTATAGCCCCATTAACTTGGTGTAAATTTTACAGCAGTTTTAATCGGCGTGCAACTAAAATACGATTACACTTGAAAAATGAAAACACCAGGGCATATCATTTTTTTCTCTCTCTCTCTCTCTCTTCTTCTCTCTTTTCCACTCTTCTTTTATTAACTTTTCCTATTCCTATTCGTTCATTTTTTTTTTTATTATAATATTCATTATCTTCGTCTGGTTGAGCCTGGAGATAGAAATGGGAAGTGGAGACGAAAATTGGCATGGACATGATATTCCCCCCCTTCCCCCCGTGTATAAGTAATTCATTCTTTTTAATTTGAATTTGTGATGGAGTAATGACTGAAGCTTTCTTCACGCTTACTTACTTTTACTAGTGGAATATAGGATTGGGTTTTTGTAATTTCTCCAACTTACGGGGGGGGGAGAACCCTGGTGGGGGGTGGTCTGGGAGAGGGGGGAGGCAGGGGAAGATGGGAGCTATTTTACCCCAGCTCTCGTTTTATTGTTTTTAATGAGCCATTGAAACTGATCTCTTAAAGAGGTAGATCGGAGTAAAAAATGAAAGAAGAGTTAGAAAAAAAACTCTCCAGGTCGTTGTCATATAATTGTTTCTGTTTCGTTACACTTCCTTAACTTTATATACGAGATTATAAATTAAAAACTATGATTATTCGTTTTCTTGAGGACAAAACTGTCTTTGCTATTGCTCCTCAAAACTCGCTTACACCACCAACCTTACTCTGATCTTCATTGAACTTACATATGTACATCATAAATAAATATATTCAGTAAGTAAAATTACAAAACTATGTGTTACCTTATCTAGAGCTCAACAATCAGTTCCCAATCAGTCAATTATACTAATCTGTTAAAAAAAAAAAAAAACAAACATAGACAGACAGATTATTGATAGATTATTTAAAATTTTAAAGCATATTTATAGATAAAAAGCTTTGTAGACATTTGTTCAATATATTAATCTAATCAGAGAAAAAATATCTCATTTCTTTATAGCTGGGACAAAAAATTGTTGCGAAAATTCTTTAGTATTATTCTTAGAAGCATAGACTCGTATAAAAATATGATTATCTAAAATCGGCCATTGAAACAAAAATTAATAATAATAACACTTGTCATTATGAAATAATTGACGATCGGCAATTCCATGCAATAATATCAATATAATAATGATAAGAAAATTGGAGCTGTAATTCATGATAATACAATGTCTGTTTTCTGTTGGCCCTTTCATCTAACAAATATCGTTGCCAACAACATAAATTCGAATAAATGACTACGTCAAACAATTCTGGCCGCCTGATGTATTTCCTTTTCGATTTGATACATGAATAACAATTTTGAATGTGTTTTTATGAAAAATGTTATGGAACAATAATACCTCAAAATTTCATTTTAAACCTGATTTGTTATACTTTCCTTTTTTTTCAATACTAATGTAACTTACACAAAGTTCACGGAGGCTTCAACGGTCTACAAAAATATTCAAAAGCACTTCTGTAGGGCTTGACCGTGTACTAAAGTTTCTTCTTACAAATCTTACACACTTTATGTGATGGCTTCTTCAGATATGAAAGTATAATGCTCATTCTATTTCACCCCTGATTGAGGCATCTCATGATGTATGAATGTTCTGTAAGAATTGCCATTTTGACTTGGTGAAGCTCGGATAAAGTATTTATGGATTTAAACAATGTCAATAAGATTTTAAATTTTCATCTTCTCTCATCTTCTTCGACTGTTTTCAATCAACAGTTTCCAAAAAGAAGCATAAATACTAATATTTTTTCATTATTTTATAAGGATGACGCGCTTACACACACAAACACACACACACACACACATATATATA
>KZ807589.1:237058-260421 GCA_000696205.2 Oncopeltus fasciatus
TATATATAGTGTGTATTTTGTTGTGTGTAATTTTTAACGGACACAATTTTTAGCATTTCAAATTCAGGATTATTGAACGTCGAATTTCTTTTAATAAACGAGTCATTCTGAAACTCTGATAAAATTTATAATTTAATAAATTGTTAATGTTTTCTTTAAACTCATTTGATCGGTTATATTATATGGTTATTGTGAGCAAAGTAATTATATTTTTAACACCTGCATCACTAGGCAGGAATTTATAATTCCCAGAATACATCTGAAGCTCGTATCTCGAACCCATAATGTAAGACTCTAAAGTTTTACATGGATCTATTAGATATCTAATGGAAAATAGTCAAAGCTAGATTTGAATATATATAATAAATTAGGATTAAATATTTTAGGATAAGATATTATGACAAGTCGAATGTAACTTCCAAATAGAGGAGTGGTTGATTTGTAATCTAGACCTCTTACAAAAACATCCCCTAGTTTATTTTTCCTATAATATACAGAAATACTTTTCAAAAGACTAATCACTCGAAGAGGCTTAAATAAAAGCTTGAAATTAATTTAATACCAATACGGTATGATCTGTGCACTAAATTCGACAAAACTCTTTAATGTTTTTCCTCATACGATATACGTATATGCACAACACATTCTGTAAGTAACTGTTCTGCAAGAGGTCTTTTGGTTAATACTACCACTGACAGATTGGATAAAGGGTAAATTTCATTATGTAAGCCAGCTCAAAAGGTCTAATTACACAATCGCTCCATTAAATCGGTAGAGTTCAAATAAAAAATCTGTTTAGAAATATTAATTTAGTTGTGGTTTATTATTCCACGTAAATTTTAAACAATTAAAGAGAGGGAATAGAATAAAAAATGTATCTACTGTAAAAAATGTCCGCTCCTTCAAGCATAAGACGATGTATTCGTCTTTCTCGTGGATGAAGCTCTCGCTAGTGTGTTGGGAATTTAATAAATTATCTGGCTCGTCCCGGTGGTATAATGGAAACATACTGGCCCGGAAAGCAGGAGATCCAGGTTCGAGACCTGGCTTGTACAGATTGAGTTCTTATTCTATTCCCTCTCATTAATTGTTAAAAAACAACTGTTTTTTTTTTTTGTTTTTTAAGGCAAATAAAAATGATAATTCAATTGAGCGCAACTTCTTTGGCCATAATTTTCTAAAGATTCATCAAAAATATTACCAAAATACCTGTTTTTTTTTCTCTCACTTATACAGTTTATAACGAAATAATGTGAATTTTAAATCCCAGTCATAGAAATGTGAACCTAGTGTCCCTCTCGTCTTCATGATAGGCAGCCCTGAAGATGGCTTACAATGTAAGCCGAAACGTTGGCAGATAATCTTTTAAAAAATACACTTTTCTTAATTTTGTATATTTTTGGATCTACATTGACCGAACCCCAACTAAAATCATCTAATAATGTGTATTTTAGATCAGTTTTCCCTCCCATTTTTTGGGAGAGGGTAAAATGTAGCGAGTTCCAACATATGTGCACGTAGCCGGGGAGCGGGGGGTTTGAATTTTCGTCTAAAATCAGAAGAATGTAGCAAGGCAAACATTCGAGAAATTGTAGCCCTGATGATGCAAAAGCTAATTGAGGTGATTGGGAAGTTACAGGGGCAGTTATTAAGCCGGCCTCTCGGATAAAATAAAATCTCTCCGATGCCATCTCTTTCATCTTTTATCTCCTTGATAATCATCAAAAGCAGTTTTTTTTTTGTTTTTGTTTCCTTAATTTTAATGAAGACGTAACCACCAATAAACAGTGGTCAGTTATTCCGCGAGTATAGGCAGTCATTAAAGTTTGATGGATACATTTTTTAAATATCGCATTTCACATGATAAAGAGCTACTGTCTATATAGCATTTGAACACAAATATGTGTATCAATTACAATAATTTTACATTATTATTAGTCTATTGATTTTGAAGAAAAACATAATAGAAATCAATATTTTATTTAAAATAATCAAAAATTCGAAACGGATATTAAAATTTTTCTTGTCTGTATATACATAGTTTAATGACAGTTTCATAAACAGATATTCAGAAATTTTTCTGTTGGGATCGTGTTTAAAAGAAAAAAAACAATATTAATTTTGATAAAATATGAAATTTTTAAAATTTTATTGAATAAGAATTTCTTGCAATAAAATCATTTTTTCAGTGAATTTTTTTAGGATAATATAATTATTTTATTAGCTCATTAAAAAAATCAATTATGAAATTTTCTATTTGTTACTGTGCACAATGTAATTTACAGGCTATTGTATATTGATTTTACATTTTGTTCACACCGAAGATGTAAAGCAGTTAACACCAAAGCTATGAAAAATTTTGGTATTAATAATATGTTTTTAATGTTTAATAATATAGTGCATAATCAAATTGAATTCAGTTTTGAAAAATAAAGTGATTCGGTAATTCACTAAAATAAGAAAGTTTTCTTTTAGGTAAAATGAATAAGTATCTGTACTTATGTAACATAATGTATATAAACATTTTAATAGTACTATATTCTTAATACTATTTTTTTTTTCATAAACAGCATTTTTAATTGCAACACTTTTTTTTTTTCATATTTACTCTTATATCTCTTCGTACAAAAACCCAGTGTACATTCAGATACACACACACATCATATGTATGATTATGTTGAACAGTACAGCCATTCTGTCTATTTCTTGAGCTTGAATTGTGTTCAGCAGAGACTTCAAATCAATCTTCTTCAAAAAGAAAGGTGTGTTTTCGTTATGACTTCTGTTATGTCGATACAAAATGTATATTATTAACATTATTGTTTAAGGATAGCACTGGACCTCACTAATAACTCTTCAAGTTATGATTAATTAGTACTATGATAGTCTTATTATTTTATGATACCTTGTAGATAATTGTTCACAAATTAATATTCAATTATTAGTCCTGCTGATTTAGCTCGTTTATGTATCAATAAATACATGACATATACAATATTGAATTATAATAATTGTCTTGTATTGATTTCTGAGCTCTTGATTAGTAACACAAATGTTTTTTTTATTATTTTTCCTGACTTTTAAATCTTCTTTCTTTAAATATAAAATATAAAAATCAGTCTTCTTAAACCATTAGGTAATTAGGCCAAACATAAAAAAAATCAATATTCATTTTTACATCTCGATAGTATTGTTAATAAAATTTATGTACTAAAATAAATTTCTCTAGTAATTGTGTCTGCTGTTTATATAGAGANTTTGTTCACTTGGCTAATTTTTGCTCCTATGGTTGTGAGTGGTTTGTTTTCTTTATACGTGAGATATAGTTTACGAACCGTGATTTTTAATGTACAATAAATTATCTTGGCACATTGATTATTTCAAATTAAATTGCATTATTTAATGATTTAATAATTTATTTATTTAATAAGTGCAAAGTTAGCTTTGTTCTCGCTCTAAAGTGTCTCCAAAATCAGCGCTCCGCAAAATTTCGCCTTTTAGTCATTTCTACTACTTCTCTGCTTTCCTCCATGGCGTCCCCTTTCTGTTAAGTTGCTTGATGTTTCCTAACTGTGTACACATGTGTCTTTGCTGACTCTCTGAGGCGATTGTTCTCTTGTTGGCACGCTTAAGAATGTGCAGTATTCGGCCTAGGAAATGTCCGGGGGGTTTGTACATTATAGTCTTTCAGTTCTAAGCACCGAAAAGGAATTCATTCTCTTGATGAAGAGTCTCAACGAGGTACAAATCATGATATATATGTATTTCTTCAATTATTAAAAATATACGGGTAAAGAAAATACTTCTATAGACGGAACATCACTTTACCTGCCCCTCTTGGTATATCTATGTATAAGTACAATCCACGTCGTCCTTTCCAGTCTACAGTTGGTCCTGATTCAAAAGGTTAATTTTTGCTTATTTTATGCTAATCGAGGTTTTTCGTGATGCAGTTTGCCTGCCTCAGGAAGAACGGTCTGCCAGAAGAAGGCCGTGTCTTCCCATTTTTCTTCCCATCTCCTCCAACCACGTCCTCCTGTACCACCCTCTACTTCTTTGCCTGTATTTTCCAGAGAGTTGCGATCCAGAGCACCGTTCCCTGCCATCATATGCTGTCCATCCCCAAGAAAATGACCAGCCCCCTATCCGGCGTAGAGCAAAATTTTCTGACAGGAATCTTTTTGAACGGTTTTCAGCCAAGATTGAGCATGCGGTGAAGCTGAGAATTCTTCGTTTGTGAGATGGATGGGGGTATTGGAAAGCACTAATTGGAACATTTTGCATACCTTATGGCCCAGTTAGTCTTCCTTCCGAATTTCTTCTTCTGACGAGCAATCCTCGCTCAGAACATAACCAAGATAGTTAAACATAGTGTCGCTATTGCAAGATTGGTCATCAACCTCTTACGAATAATCACCCAACAAAAAATACCACGTTGTTTTTCAATTTCTTAAGCACTACTCTTTATTCTCCTGCCACTAATCAAAATTTCGGGTATCAAAAGTCATTGTAATTAATAATATTATAAAGTTGTTACGTTGTTAATGAATTACTGTTTTCTTGGCCGTTTATAAACGTTTGAGATTCTAAATTACTAAATTATATCTATGTATTATAGTTTCACAAAATTCATTGACAACTAAATGGTTAAGAATAAAATCTGATCTACTTTTTCCTAATTGTGCGAATTTCATTAGTTCGAGAGCAATCTACAGTCATCCTTTCGTAAATGTTATTCATTCTCTTTTAAAATCCCTATATTAAAAGCAGGAAAAAAATAAATAGCTGCAAATTTAATGAAAACTGAATTAATATTTTATACTAATACAAATAAATATGTATATTAAAACATTTAAATTTTGGAATTGAGATATATTACTTGAGTAATACAAAAGGGATAGGTTTTTTATAGGATAATTGAGCTGCATGTAGTTCATGCTTAAATTCTTTAGGATTACACACACTCACACACAACAACACACATATATATTTATATATATTAACTCCGCAAATGTCGAATTAGATTTTCTTGGGCCTATGTATAAAAATATTTAGATAATGTGTAGATATTGAACCAAAAACTTAACATATGATTATATTTGAATAAATCTTAAATCAAATTTTACATCATTGATTTAGGCTCATAAATGTGTATAATATTTTTTAAATGAATATGGCAGTAATTCTTCAAAGAGAAAAGAAAATCAAATCCATCAAAGGAATGAAAAGTTTATTTTATTTAACAATTCTAATAACTCGGCATTCATTGGGGCCTAAGTGAATGAGAAGATAGTGAGTATCGACAGTGAAGCAGAGAGCTAAGAGAAATAAGATGGAAATGTGGCTGAAAGAGGACTTGATGACGTAGTAAAACACAGCGATAAGGGATCAGCTGGCTAGACTTCTCTTTTACGAGGAAGCCTCCGTCTTGGCAAAACAGGCCCTAACAAGTCTCACCCCGTTTGTTGTCCGGATGAATGTGTGTGTAGAGTTGCCTTCAGCTTACATACTCATGGAACTCTTAATCTGAGAGGGGTCGACAACGCTCCTAATTGTGAAGCTCTTTAGTAAATACCACATTTGCTGTCTCATTTAAAATATTTTTACCAATTGGGTCTCATATATCATGTGAAAACACACAAAAGGAAACAATGTGGTAAAAATGGTTAGGAAGCGGTCAGCTTTTGAATTAATTCCAAAGAAAATGGTAAGCGAAGCTAATATTATCGAATCAGAAGATAATAAATCATATAAAATTAAGATATAAGAATGCTTCATCTCAAGTATGATAGGCAAAAGTCTTTTTATTAAGTGTAATTTTAAATGTCTTTAGAATGTTGTTTAAATTATTTAACTAATATGTATTAAATATAAAGTACAGACATCCATAAAACACCGTTCCTCAAAACATTGGAATTTCCAACACTGAATAATAACAATAACATCTAATCGAAGCTATAAAATATAAAAGAGTTGTAAATTATTGTAATTGTATTGTAAAAAGGCGCTTGATAATTAACTCGTTATTCTAAAGTAAGAAAAATTAAAAAAAAAAAAAAAGTTATTGAACGTCATTTTCACATTGGCATTAGTTCTTAGAATTGCTTCAAAATCCTTTTTTGAAATTTATGTGCTCTAGCGCAAGAGGAATTACTGAGGATGTACCTAAGAAAAATGTAAAATGGTAAAATAGTTTCTAAATCTTTTGTAAAATATATATGAAGTAAAACGTAATTTTAAAACGTTTATGGTATATAAAATTTTGTATTAAAACGCATATTAAAGAAGAAATTTAATAATGTAACTGCGCGGTTTACCTCTTCCCCCACTCTTACTTCCTGGCCATTCTAGAGCACCTTTGATNCATATATATATATGAAGTAGCCAACCATTAATGGCCCTGGATATCTGGAGTCCTTCCTGGCCTGGAAAGATAGAAACTTTCAGTACTCAGAGAATATAATATGTTTAACATACTTTTTGTGCTATTAGTTAAAGCAATGGATTACTAATCCCTGAAATACTCAACCCTCATTGGATACAATTTTCAATATGTAGGAAAAAGTATGGCGTTATGTCTTCTTGTTTCCCCTTGCGACTTCAACTGGAAAACTGATTTATTTGTCTTTGGCCAGTAGCGGCACTAATTTTTTAAAATATTTTTATTCAAAAATCAAATTTAATATTTTACCACATTGTAATTTATTAAAAACAGGTCATTTTTATTTACTCATATAATTCTCCATTCATTACATTTGACTTTCATGTAATTTACGAATTATGTCCGTATTAGTAATGGAGAATCACAATGGAGCTAAGTTTAGACAGGATCACAAAATAGGGCACTCTTTCGGGAGGATAACTTGAAAAATATATCCATAAAATTTAGTTCGCACAATCGCGAATACTATATATTGAATAGTATTTCAACTATCCATGTCAAATAAATATACAATATACATACAGCGGCAATTTATTTGATGACATTGATACATTCTCCAATTTGAAGAGGTTATATATTACGTTATAGGGGATTATTCTATTTGTCTTCCGTTGGTTTGTAGCATGTGCTTACATTAATAGAGTTTATATCCGCCGTGCAATTCTTTATCAAGCAGTAACGACTCATTTGCCGTCCTATTTATCCTACGACCTACTCATTGACAAATCACCTTCTTTGCCCTCTGAAAACCCTTGCTTCAGATTTTTGCATCAATTCCCCCCCCACCCCACCCCGAAAAAAAAATAAATTAATTAAAATGCAATAACTCCCTAAAAACTTTACAATGTCTAAAAGTCCCCCAAAAAGGAATTCTTTAAAATCATGTTTACACCGACATATTTTTAATTAATCCATAAAATTTTTTATTCATTAAATTATATTTTANTAATAATAAATAAAGGGTTTATACATACACAAACATCAGGGAGACTTAGATGTTCGGGGTAGTGCATGTTCCATTCTCTTCTGTCTCCAGGTCCTTCTATTTAATGGGAAGCTATAAAACTAAATTTTAATATTAAATTGACTAAAAATATAAAATAAAAATACGCTATTCCTATGTTGGATGATAACTTATATTATTAAGCATATCATGTTCTCTGAAAACTAAAATATTTTATAAAATGGGATAAAATGAAGTATGAATCATAAACATGATCGGTGAATTAATAAGTAATTAATAATTTCAGTATAAATAAATTATTTGATTTCAATTTGAAATAAATATGTATCAGTTATAGTAACATTATAAATAATTAATTAGCTAAATATTATCAAAATGTTACGCAACAATAGTACAAAAGCAATTAGGAATAAATTAACTAAGGTAAAGATTTTGTAGCAAAGTTTAGATATGGAATATTCATTTTAGTAAATATGTTAGTGTGTTAATTTATGCAGTCGTAATTTTAAAAAGAAAACCCTGGTAATATAATTGTTTATTTCAGAGGAAATATTTAGATAAATTACTGCACCGATTTTAGAAAAAAGAAAATTAAGGTAAATTAATGATGATTTTAAATTATTTATTTATATATTTTCGTAGCAAATGTTTACCCTATCAATATCATTATTACAAATTAATTAGGATAATTTCTATTATATTAATTTCAATTGTTATTGTTTTCTCATGACATTGTATTTCTACAGCCCTGAAGATGGTTTGTAATGTAAGCCGAAACGTTAGCAGATAATCCTTTATTAAAAAATACTTTTTTGTAAATTTGTGTTTATTGGATCTACCTTGACCGAACCCCAACTAAAATCATCTAAGAAAGGATTAATTAGAATAGAGAAAGAAAGATGAGCCTGAGAGGAGATTACATCATTGAGCATTTTGAAGATATTAGAAAATATAACATACTGATTTGAGGAGTGGGGAGAGAGATAGGAGGGACAATGTGGGAATAAAAAGAAAAATGATGAGACGAAAGGGAATGAAGAAGGAGACCGGAGAGAAGGATCATAACGAGAGATGATAAGAGGGAGTTACACTGAGAGAAGGTAAGGTGAGAGAGGATAGGAGAAGAGACGCGAGAGTGGGCGAGTGAGGAGGTAGGTGAGAAGACGAAGAGGAAGAGGGAAGTTGGAGGGCGTCCTCTCGCGGCACGACCGGTCTCCGAAGAGGCAGTGGAAGGGAAGGAGGGGGTTGGAAGTCGGGGTGGGGGGTGTGGATGCAGTTCTGTGCAGCGGGGGTGGGGGGGGAGCCGGAGATGCCCGAGAAACCTTCGGCTCTTTTCGCGACCTCCCCCTCCCCAGTCCTATGCAGCCGTATGCACATTTGCAGCCAGTGCGTCCCCTCAGTCTCACCGCTGCCGCCCTGTCACGCGTTCTGTCTCTCACTCTCTCTCACAGACTCTCAGGCCTCGCAAGCACATCACCAAGCCCTCCTGCAGTGTGTCACCAGACAGATGACACCACCTTCCGTGTGTTCGTGAAGATATTGCAGTGCCGATCCTCCGGTCGCCGGACTCTTCTCTTCCCACGCCGGTACGCAGAGCTGCCAAAGTGTTCCGGCAAAGATTTCATGGGATCCAACCACCGCCGATTGGGTTTTGTCCAGTCCCACACTACGGTAAATATCCTAAACATTTGTAAACATATATGTGTGTGTGCTGATTACAATTCTTGCTATTTTTTCCCATATCTTCAAATATCAACAACAATGATTAAAACAAAATTAATTTGATCAAAATAAAAATACTAAGTCAAGTTTATTAAAATAAACTAACTTCATAAATAATAATTTCATAAAATACATAATTTGATATCACTTTTATTATTGAATGATATTTTACAAGTTCTCATTGTTTTCATTCCTCTCGAATAAAATTTAATAATGCTCATTCACTGTCAGCCTGTTATGGTTTTTTTTTTTAAACAATGAGTGATTTAATCAACTCTGAATGATGTTGTCCAAATCATTACTGCGCTGAACTTTTTTTAGTTACATATTTTTTATAGTTGTATTAATAACCAGCATAAATATCGTGAGATCTACAAATTTTTAATTTTTAATTTAATAACAGCCCCCCTCCCTTTAAATTTGAGTTTTCAAGTAAAAAATAAAATGAAATATGCATCATTAGAAATGGAATAATTGCACACTGTTTACTATTATTAAAAATATATTATACTTTTGTCTACTTTAAGCTAAACTGACTGAAATTCTTGGAAAAACGTTTATTATATTCTTTTCTTTCTTTTTCAAGGGCATTTTTTTGTTATTAAAACAAATACATTTTTAGACTTAAGAATTCTAATCATTTTCTAATGTCATAAGTAAAAACACATTTCTGTGACCTCTGTATAAGTGAGTTTTCACATAAGTATATCTAATTAACTGAAATTCGGTCATTTTTTAAATCCTGCAATTGACTTTCGGCAATTGATGATAATAATGTCAAATACAATACAAAATAAAGTCATACCTTTGAATGCCGGCGTTATCTACCCTCTCCAAGTGCATAAACCAAATTATGTCAGCTCCGTAGTAACTTTAACGGTCGCGCCTGTTATTAGATACGCAATCTTCTACGGCCGCTAATTTAACCCAACTTACACATAAATACGATACAATATATTAAACAAATTTTAATCTAGTAGTTTAATAATTGTACAATTAAATAGAATACATCTAGTTTGTAAATGTAGTATTTTAAACCGACCAATTTCATTCTAAGCATCCCTGAAAGTAATAAATGTATTTAAAATCAGAAAAATGTTTTGTTTAACTGAATTTTTTGTGTTTAATTTTATTTAAAAATTGTCTTCGAATGTAGATTCACATGCTAATTAATTTAGACTTTATCTATTGAAAAATAAAAATATAAAACTACTCTAAAATAACTCAAATTTACCATCGGAAAGTGGGGAAAATTTAGACGAACTTGTGAGAGATGTTTCATGAATCGCCTTCCTCAATCCTAACTTAAAGTGTGTTATCAGTTCCAAGGTCAAGTGGAACAAATTAAATTTATTTTTAGAGTTCCTTTTATGTCCTGCAATATATTTTGAGATTGATGAGCCTTCTTCTCCAGTTAGCTTCACTGCTGACTCAAATAGCTTTGACAATGGGGCAATATTTAGCTACGCGGAAATAATTGTGTATATTTGCCTTCGCTATGTTGCTCAGATTCATAATAAAGATAGTCAAAACATACTTCTTCTTTTTACTTTTGAATATTTTATATAAAAGCTCCGCCTCAGTGATAAATTATATTATAAATACCGGCATACAATAGTTTTTGTTATACATTGAGATTTACTTGAAAAATATTATAAATTTATAGATTAAAATTTCTTTCTTTATTTTCAAATACAAAAACATTTATTTAAGATAAAAGGATTTGTTTATGTTCATTTTGAGCGCTTTCTTCTTTTGTATTATTCTTATACTAATTTAAATATAAACATAGATATATATTTAACAAGAGAGTTTTTTAGTAACATTTATTGACAATTTCNTGAGAAGCTTTATGGCAAAGAATACTTGATACATATCTAGGAAGCGGAGAAACGTAGTTTCCTTTAATGTTTCACTTTCCGCGGGTAATTCTAGGTCATCAGTGCAGTGGGGGGAGCATTTGCGTTAATTGCCGAGCAGAGGAGCTCTTCTTCAAAAACACTGAATAGTGTATGGGTTAGTTCTGGCGGCCATTAGGGGCCTGTTAACCGCGCGGGTGGCATTGTAATTTTATTGACAGCATTAAAAGCGCGGGCGAGTAATTGTCTTCGCTATATAGGTGGGGGCAGTCAGCTGTCAGTCCGATGTAATCTAGGATTTATTGGTGAGATTAATCTTTTGCCTTCGACGATATCTGTATCTGGATATCTGGATATCCACGAGAACGGAAGCGCCTCGACAGGAAAATAGATGATACGGTTACCCAAACTGACGTAGCCTTACTTTTCACTTATATTTTCCTTCCATTCTCCCATATTTGTGTATATTATTTTTAAAAAATTGAAAGGGTAACCAAGATATTAGTCCCTAGCCCTCTGATTTTTTTAAAACTGAAAATTAGTTTTCAAAAAAACAACCCCCGGTATTTCACTTAACTGTGACTTAACCAATCAATAATAAGTTATAATTTTCGTCAATAATCCCTAATTCAAAGGGCTCCTAGGCAGAATGAGACATTTTTAACTATATTTTGTGATTTACCGTTTCTTCTCTTGGGTTGGACCGTGTCAAGTTGTTGATAGTTGCCGAGCTTTCGCACATCATGTGATGGCTTCTTCAGTCTCTCTTTTACAGCTCTCATTCTCTATTCAGTCCTAAAGAAGCCATCACATGATATGCGAAAGCTCGGCAACTATCATAAACTTGACACGGTCCAACCCGAGAGAAGAAAAGGTAAATACATCTGATGACCGTCGAAGCCTACGTTAACATATATTTTGTGATTTTTTTAATAATATTTTCCTTATAATAATATTGTGTAATAAATATAATGCTAGTTGGTTAAATAGAGCATTATTCAAATATAGACTTTTAGAGACAATGGAAGTTAATAATACAATGTGTAATTGTGAATAATTTAGCATTAAAAAATAATAAACTCATCCTAATCAATAACCTGACAACTAACGTGTAAATTTTATCTAACATAAATTAATGTATTTCTATTTTTATACAAAATATAACTTTTTTTCACCGGTCATAATTTTCATGGTATTTCAGTTGCCAGATGAGTTAAATTAATATTTGAATTCATTGGTCAATGATTGACTCACTAATTTATTTCTTCTTATTAATAATCTCAATTAGTACCTTACTTTAAGTAATACAAAATTAGTATAAGATATTAGATAATTAATATGTGGACTCGATATATTTACAATTTGATAAAACATTACTTTTTTGTTCGCCTTATTTTAAGATTAAATCCGTTTGTCCAAATAAATGTATTGCGAAAGATAATCGCACATAACATAGACATGCAGACCCATTATTGAAAAGCTATTGCAAAGCCAACATGCAATAAAAAAAATACAATATTTTCAATGTTCAGAATGTACAACTGAGACACACTGCGCTTTCACACTTAGTGAGAATTAATACGAATAATAATTAAATTGTTAGGTGTATACGTATGTTAGTCCGATTTGCGTTTTTGTAATTTATGTAAAGGTTATTATTATTGTCATTCATATACTGTAGTTTATTTTAATCGTCCAAACACAACTTAATAAGAAATGTAAACTATTTATTTTTTCATAGAAAATAGGTGACACTCGATTATTGAAAAACGCAATTTATCTTATTTAAAATGAGAGTTTGTTGACCGTAAATATTATTCTAAGATGATTTTAGTTGGGGTTCGGTCGAGGTAGATCCAAAAAAACACAAATTAAAAAAATGTATTTTTTTAATGAAGGATTATCTGCCAACGTTTCGGCTTACATTGTAAGCCATCTTCAGGGCTGTAGAAATACAATGTCATGAGAATACAGTATTATTTGAAATTAGTATAATAGAGAATTATAATATAATATAATATAATATAATAGAGCAATTTATCTTATGTGTCCTATAATGTATATTATCTCTTATCATAAATTTTACAAAGCAATGCTAAAATAAATTAGCTAATAAAATTTGGGTTTAGTTTTAACTGTGATATAAAATGTAAATGTAAAAATATTTCGGCTACTGATTAATTAATAATCCAACTGCATTACGTTCAAGATATATAAATTGTATTCATAAAATATGAAGAAATATGTAATAACTTGAATATATTGGTCAAAAGCTGCTAAAGCAAGCATGGTACATAACAATACATTTGTACTTAATATATTAGGAAAATTTTTATTCTTTACTTTACTTTTTAAATTTGTGTTGTAGTGTAATACTTTATTTTTAAATATATCATTGTTATATATTATTATACATATTATATAATTTGGTAAAGCGGAAAGTGTATATATAAATGCTTGAGCCCACCTCATCAGGTAATAGTTTATCCATAGTACATCCAAAAACTTGGTTCTCCTAAGTTAGAATCATTGATTTTTCTAGAATAATAGTAATTTTGATGCGTGCAAAGTTTTAAACAATTAAATAATTTTAAATTATTTTTCTTAAATTTGTATTTTCGAGACTAAATCCTTCGAATTCGAAGATCCGTTAAATTCCAGTATATAATTCAATTTTAATAGGTTAATTCATCTTCTCGTTAAATCACAGAATTATTTTCCTCTAATCCAACCCTCCTCCACTAATAAATTTAATGATAGTTTAATTTTTTAAATTTTTATATTAAGTGTGCAAAATAAATAATTCTAGCTCCATACTATCCAAATTAATAATCTCAAAGCGTCTTTCAAATACTTACGACTGACGGCAGAAAAAATTAAGTTATTATTATTAAATTATTATTTTCAGAAAATTCATTTTTAGTGAATGCTAAAGATTACATATACAACACCATTAGCTATCTGTGTATTTAAGGGGGTGATTTTTTAATATTAGACTACATTGAATATTGATCATTTACGTTAAAATATAATCCATCTTAAACCCGTTTCTCTCTATATTTATGGTAAATTTGTGCATTTTAAAATTATAATACATTTAATTTGTACAAAAGCATGATTAAATGTATTTTCAAATTAACATATTTCTTGAAATTAAATTAACATCTGTGGAATAAAGAGACAAATATCAGGATACTATCTTTACATTTTTATTATCATTGAGAGGTTTTCATAATTAAAAAGAAATTAAAATGGTATAGAAGATAATATTTCAATAAACAGTCTAAGGCCAATAAAAAAATATTGAGGCCATGGTTTTAAGCGTATATGTTATTTGTTTATTAATAATCCTTCTGAATATTTCTTATATATATTCTCTTGCACTTTTATTTTCTAGTTACTATGTATCTTTCATTTATTTTTAATCCAATAAGATTATTATAGACAAATAGATTAATTTTTTATTATTATTTATATATTTTATTTGTTTTTATGTTTGTAAATATGCAGCTTCCGTTCCGCTCCTTTTGAGTAATACCAAAATATTACTATATTTAGGGCTCTTCCTAAGAAAATTTATGTTTTTTAAAAATGCAAAATTACAGAACAGTATTCATTCAAAGTACATCAAATAATACTAAGCATTCCTTTTGGTTATTTAATTATTATTTCACATTTATTTGGGAATACTGTTTATGGTATAAGAAATGCCATGTCTTCTGCTTGCTATAATAATGCGTTATAAAACCTACGATACTTAATAGAAATACTTGTTTATTCTTCCAAAAATATTGCGACTAACTTGATTAAATAATCTCCAACTAAAATGTATGTTTCAATAACAAAAATATACATCATTTTTAGCTAAATATATTCTTGTTATTAATTCACTAATGAAGTATTCAACTCAATCAATCAGTTCACATAAGAAATCAGAGTATACAATCTGGTATTAATTTTTACCTGTTCAAAGATGCACGGACAAATATTAAATAAAGGAGTTTGCCAATTGTTACAATATTTGTTTCTCTATAATCAAATACTTTGTTTGAGCCCTTCATTCGAGGTCATTGGATCTATTACAGATTAACTTTTAAATACCCACCCTTGTACAAATTTGTCCAAAAAGCTTCTGTTGTAACCTAAATTTGAAAATATAAGAAAAACATAAATTAATGTTCTAAAACTCACTTCATTTTCTTATTTTAAGTATAAATATATTTAAGAAAGAAACTTTTTCCATGCGCAGAATAAGCCAGAGAAAATTATTAATAAAATATGTTTTATATACATTTTACCGGTGTTTAAGTTGCATGTATATTATCTAACATACCACTTAAATTCTAGAATTACAGTTTTAACTATAAACTTAGATATTCTAATGTGATATTCAACACTAGAGAACTTAAAGAATGCATTGGAATTCTAATTTTTAGTATAAGAAATTATAATAAACTTTCTTTCATAGAAATTGAAATTATAAAAACGGTTGCAATTGATTATCTTAAAAGTAGAGTAAAATCGTCTTCCCCAAATAAATTTATATATCTAATAAATTTGTTGATGTATCACACATAATCAGAATTTGTAAGTATTAAAAATAATGCTGTTAATATTAATGACATTTTATTTGATTTTGTACTGCTATTTATTTACCATCAAATATTATGTTGTTAGAATTCTAGCCCATCTGAAACACTCTTTAATTATTACGCCTTTATTTTTGACGTAAAAAATAATTAACCTGAATTAAATGAGATCTTGCTTAGTACAAGCTTAAACAAATTTCAGTTGCGCTACTTGCTTATCAAAGAAAGCTTATCAAATACATTATTCTGAATTTTATTTTTCACAAAATGAATTTCGACTCAAGGTCTTATATTCTATTTCATTTTTAAGAGACAAAAATTACTGGATTAAGTAATACATTAGACAATAAATTGTGTAATAAATGTCTTTAATCGTAGAAATAAAGTAAATCGCTAAATCTGATGGGATAAAGAATAGAAAATCACTTTATCCCAGGGATTCGGTTTTGTAGAATTCAAGTGAACAATAAAAGTAATTGGTCATTCAGAATTTGGATAATTCGACATTTAATATTTTATTTTACGTACTCATTTCTCTTTTAAATGTACTTTTTTCTATGATTTAAATGTAAAATTTATTTATATTCCTTTAGTTAATTATTTGAATGGTGTGCTTTCATACAAATTACGATTTATTATAACTATCATTATCATTATCATTTGTTGGTATATTAGACTTATTTTCTTCATTGGTACATAAATTTGACATTTATCGTCTCTAACTTCAATTCTGCGTGAATAATTTTTATGTGGTTAAATTAACATATTCCTCTCTAAATGTCCTAATATTTTTAGAAGGGAAACAGTAATTTCTAGGAGCACTAAATTCCTCAAACACTAAGCTGTTCTTTATAAAGGTAATCTGCAACAAACACAAAACGAAATTGATAATCTGTAACAAACATAAGCTGAAATTGAGGGGATATAGAATGGTCATTTTTTCATAGGGTGTTTACTTACTGGAAATCAAATTCAGAAAGGTATTTATTCATTGGACTTTTCGCTAGCTGGAAAGAGAGAAAAATGCTTTGTTATTTAGTAGAGGTTGATGCTCTTAGATGATAAAATCTTATAATAAATTCGTTTTAGAATTTAATTTTTTAAAAAAACCTATTCCAATGAGAAAATTTCCGTTAGATCTTATCTTCGAAATTTTAAACTTATGATTAAAAATAGAGTATTATTTGTTCCGATTATATTGCAATGTATTTAACGTATAGCTTTGATTTAATCACATTCGTAATAAATTTGAAGTTTAGTATTTTTTTTATTTATTTTTTCCTCCGGAAGATAATTATAAATTTATATCGCAAACAGTGATTGGAGTATTTAAATCATGCCCCAGAATTATATTTAATTTTAAATTCAAGAAATTATTCCCTTTAATACTGTTTTAGAATTTGATTTGCAACAAGAAGCCTTGGCAATCATCAAACGCCATGCCGTTTTGAAAATTCCTATATTTGGTTTACCGAATTACCCTGAACTAGGAGTTACATAAAAATGGCGGATGCAATTAAACAACTTTTTTTTTTTTGTAATTTAATTACAAATGGCGGTGGTAAAGTAACAACTTTAACAGATCTTATGTGTAATAGATATATATTCGAGAAATTAATCTGGTTGATCTATTTTTGACAATGAAGTGCATGTAATACTTTCATTGAGAGCATTATTCAAATATAGACTTTTAGAGACAATGGAAGTTAATAATACAATGTGTAATTGTGAATAATTTAGCATTAAAAAATCACTTTTCTACTTATATAGTTTTTATTCTACACTATTGGGAAAAATATACGTTCCCGCACTTACACACATACAAACAAAAAAACCCGTGTCAAATTTTTAGACCATGAGCTATATTTTTTGTTTTGTGTATTGAGTACACGTTGAAGAAATTAGGAATTTCTGGCGCGAAAAGTAATTTCTTCCTGGTGTAGGGATGAGCACAGATGAGTTTTATTGAAGAAACTAATAACTATTACAAAAATATTTGCTTAACTATTAGTGAGCATTAGTTAATTTATATTTATTGTGAATTTTGCTGAAAGGAGAGTTATATCAAGTATAACACTCTCATTTTTTCCGCTATTTTAGTTTTGTTAACTGTTATTATGTTATCTTGTCTAATTTATATTGTTATTGTTATTATCTGTGTTTAAGTGATGGCGGTTGATGAATGTGTAGGCATCAGCTGAAACTAAACTCAAGTAAAACCTTCAACTGCTCTCCCAAATTAACAACAGTTTTGATTTGATAATTAACTTCTGAAAGTAAAATCTGTGTTAAATTTAGTATATCTAGTAGTGTGAAACATTGGGAAGTTATTTTTTCATATATTGCTATAAATATATAAATACCTATATAATTAATTGTTTAAAAGAAAAAAAAACAAAAAAAAAACAGCCCTGCAGTAGACCTTGGATCCTGGGAAAACACCTGAAAATGCTGTATGTTTCCGCGAACCACGGCACACTAGAGAAGGTGTGTGGTCGGGTCAGGCTGACTTATTTTTTCCGATTAAATGAACCAATTAGAGCTAGGTATTACCAGGAGCATACTATGAACAGATGCATCAAGAAAATTAAATTGTCTGCTTTGAGTAATGGAACAGGAAGTTCGGCGTACATTCCGCCTATTTACCCTGCTCCCATAATAATTTAATTATATTTAAATTTTTAAAATTTAATACAAAGTTATACTATATGTAGATATCGATAACAATATTTTATAATTTATGATAGTATTACGTTTATAAATTATGTTAAAATACTTAAATCATATTTTCTATATTACTTTATAGAATAGTATGTGAGAATGGTCGGGGTTTCGGCCAGGAAGAAAAAAATATACACCAAAATTTGGAGTAATATTTTTATTTATGCCAACGTTTCGGCTTAGCTAGTAAGCCATCATCAGGGCAATGGCGTTGAGTGGAGAAATCTCCCCAGGGTGGTTGTTCACATTGTAAACTGCAGAAAACAACTGACACTGAACAAGTTGTTTTCTGCAGTTTACAATGTGAACAACCACCCTGGGGAGATTTCTCCACTCAACGCCATTGCCCTGATGATGGCTTACTAGCTAAGCCGAAACGTTGGCATAAATAAAAATATTACTCCTAATTTTGGTGTATATTTTTTTCTTCCTGGCCGAAACCCCGACCATTCTCACATGATATTCGAGACGGCCAACTAACCATCAACCATGTTTATAAAATAGTGTTTATTTTTGTGAATTTTACTTATTTCTTTTGTGATTTTGATTACTTATTTTGAGATATAGTACTTATTGAGAAGCTTTATGGCAAAGAATACTTGATACATATCTAGGAAGCGGAGAAACGTAGTTTCCTTTAATGTTTCACTTTCCGCGGGTAATTCTAGGTCATCAGTGCAGTGGGGGGAGCATTTGCGTTAATTGCCGAGCAGAGGAGCTCTTCTTCAAAAACACTGAATAGTGTATGGGTTAGTTCTGGCGGCCATTAGGGGCCTGTTAACCGCGCGGGTGGCATTGTAATTTTATTGACAGCATTAAAAGCGCGGGCGAGTAATTGTCTTCGCTATATAGGTGGGGGCAGTCAGCTGTCAGTCCGATGTAATCTAGGATTTATTGGTGAGATTAATCTTTTGCCTTCGACGATATCTGTATCTGGATATCTGGATATCCACGAGAACGGAAGCGCCTCGACAGGAAAATAGATGATACGGTTACCCAAACTGACGTAGCCTTACTTTTCACTTATATTTTCCTTCCATTCTCCCATATTTGTGTATATTATTTTTAAAAAATTGAAAGGGTAACCAAGATATTAGTCCCTAGCCCTCTGATTTTTTTAAAACTGAAAATTAGTTTTCAAAAAAACAACCCCCGGTATTTCACTTAACTGTGACTTAACCAATCAATAATAAGTTATAATTTTCGTCAATAATCCCTAATTCAAAGGGCTCCTAGGCAGAATGAGACATTTTTAACTATATTTTGTGATTTACCGTTTCTTCTCTTGGGTTGGACCGTGTCAAGTTGTTGATAGTTGCCGAGCTTTCGCACATCATGTGATGGCTTCTTCAGTCTCTCTTTTACAGCTCTCATTCTCTATTCAGTCCTAAAGAAGCCATCACATGATATGCGAAAGCTCGGCAACTATCATAAACTTGACACGGTCCAACCCGAGAGAAGAAAAGGTAAATACATCTGATGACCGTCGAAGCCTACGTTAACATATATTTTGTGATTTTTTTAATAATATTTTCCTTATAATAATATTGTGTAATAAATATAATGCTAGTTGGTTAAATAATCTAAAGGGTTATTACGTCTACCAATGAATATAGAACTGTCATACTTTCTATTATCCGTCTTCATTGGTTTCTGCAAACCATTTTCTGTTGGAGAGCGCTTTCGGACATTGTCCATCCTCGTGGCCGAATACATGTGTTCACTGTCTCTGTCTGTATTCAACTGCATTTGTATTCTGTGGTTGAAGACGCATTTGAATACATACGAGAATGGACAATGTCCGAAAGCGCTCGCCAACAGAAGATGGCTTGCAGAAACCAATAAAGACGGATAATAGAAGGTATGATAATGCTAGTTGGTTATTTAGACATGCAGTTTGTGTCTAACTTTACGATTAATTTATTGTTCTAAAATATTTTCTTCGGTTCTTACGAAGTGAACTGATATCTATCTAATTTTAACATACATTGTTACATAAGTGCAGGTATAACGCTGATTTTGGAACATGTATATTTTTAAAAATATCTATAAGATTTAATTAGGTTCATAAAAGATTTTATATGATTTTGACTAAATTTATAAAATACACCACCTAATATACAAATTCTTGTTCAAAAATGTATTAATAATCTGGCATTTAAAAATCTAAATTTTAATACTAAGATTTAATGATCAACTTATCCATTAGAATCTATAATTTTTCATGTCATAGGAAAAAAATTGTAATTTACGATCTTTTTAAATTTTTTTTTTCTTGATAAATAAATTCAAGTATTTAAAAAAATTGTATCCTACAATAAATATTTGATAAATTAGTTTTATAATTATTCTAAATTTAAACTTTTTTTAAAATCACGAACAAGCTTATCGGAAAAAAGAGCTTTCCAGTTGTTAGTTATATAATTTCATTTTTTAGTTTGACTAAGATTGATTAACTATTTAGTGTTTGGTCTAATGGGATATAATCTTAAGAGATATTTAATTGGTGACTAGCATTTTTAACTTTATATTTATACAGACATAAGAATCAACAAATATAAAATCAAAAGCATTATTTTAGTGCTTTATTGTTTAGGATACCTAATGCGGAACAGTATAGTCGACGGCTAGGATACAATTTTTTTCCTAGCATGCTCACATTTAAAATATTCTAAGGAATTTAAAAACCGTTTCGTTTACACATTAATTGATTATTACTTTACCAAAGGCAGAAAAAATACCCTAGGCATATTTAAAAAAATTAGGACCAAGGATTACAGCTTTTTTAGCCAAATCAGTTAATTATCTGATCTGGAAATTACCAAGGCTGTTAGTCATGGTATCACTAATCTAATACTCTTGAATATGTATGAAAGATATTTAAAAACTAAACGCATTTCTATTAGATAAACATTGCACAATAAACTTAGTAGAAGCACCATCTGATATTTTAATTTACTGTTTTATATACACATAAATCAACTTAAAATATTTACCTTCCATATGTTTACTTGTAAACCTTGAAATTCATTAATTAGCTCAATACGTTGGGAAACAATAAAAAAAGGAGAATTGTTTTTTAAATTATACTGAAGATGGCTTTTGCAATATTCTCTCTTATAAAAAATGGAATTTCCAATCTCTCTCTCTCTCTCTCTCTTCACACACACCCGCTAACATGTGACCTTTATAGAATGGCTGTACCTGAAAATTAATAGATTCATAGACAACCAATTATGCTTAAAATTGGAACAAGACACAAATAATTACGAATAATAATCAAGTAGTAATTTCTGTAGAAAACAGATGTACCATCGAATTTTGCATTCCATTGGATATCTGTAAGGTCGGAAATACTTAAATATTTTTCAGAGATGTATATATAAATAATTATTTTTAATTATTTAACCGTAATAAATATTTATATGATTATTATCTGCGAATTATGAAGCAAGGAAATGGCCATAAGTGGACATGGGTGTCAAAATCAACAAATATGGGAATTTCATTTGCATAGTTTGTCTTAATGACGCTATTATTCAAAGATAGTCATTTTAATTTGCAAACATTTGTTACGAACATCACTTGAACGTAGTGGAAGGTCAAGATCTTTAAATCTTTTTATCTGCATCATGCTACGGACTCTACAAAAATTCAAAATTGCAAAGATAAAAATTCTATAATCAAATTGTGTTATAGGCCCTGATTAATTCATGTTCGATTTATCTTACCCCCATTTTAAATTTGAAATCGTATTTCTTTTTTGTTCGACAGACTTCTGCTATTGGAGCAAAAATTGTATTTCATTTTAGGTCTTATGAGAAATTTTAATGTGAACCATAAACATGGTTTATAGTAAATTTAGTAAATCTTTGCCGACAAAGAACACAAAACTAAAGTACTATAGCCTAATTATAGCTTAATTCAATATTATAACTGATGTTTAAAGACAAAATTGAGATAAAAAATTTTAATTAACATGCAGAGCAAGGGGATAACAAAGCGATCCTTATTTATCCGTAGTTTCTTGATGCAGATATTCCGCTGCTCCTAACAGTTAACGAATCAGAAGTTAGAAGTGTCTGAGACTTCTCTGACAGGAAGACATTTGAAGGAAGTAACTCTACATTGACATGCTCTACAATAATATACATATTGTACATACTTCATCTTCAGATGTCGGTAAAATCCTTCTCTCCAACAAGATATAAATGAAATATAATTGAGATGATTCTATTCTATTTCATTCTGAATAGCCTTTTCGCTAAGAAGGTTATTCTGTGTGAAATGACATAAATTTATGTAAACTTGGATGTTTTCAATAATGACCTCTTATATATGGTTATTATTATTATTTTATAAAGCTGGCAGGCTCTTCTTCTATATAACAACGACAAGAGAACAAGTGAAAAATGATGCTGGAATATATCTGCTTTATTTATTCATTTCAACACCTATGAACCTAATTTTTCCTTTAAAACTCTCAATTCGGGAGTCGGATGCCTCAAAGCAAGTTCTTATCAAGAGATAAAAAAATCTTCAAAATGCTTTTGGTGTTTAGAATTGGCTTTTCCTACCTAACCTCCTCCTATGTAACCTTACCACATATGAAACTGATCGTTGAATGTGAAGTGGTCATTAAGTTAAGCAATCAGCTTTTCCTGGTTCAACATTTATGATCAGGAATTCAATATAAAAAAAACCTGACATCGCTAATCGAGGATTTCATTAAAAGCATTGAAAAAAAATATATGTGCTTGAATGCATTACATGTGTGTGTATATATATATATATATATATACATACACATGTGTGTGTGTGTCTATGCATATGAGTGGTTTTTTTTTTTGTATACTCTTAATTATAATCTTTAGTTGAAAACTGAGCATATGTTCTTGTATGTTTGCAGTGACACTATGATTCCAACAATGAAAGAAGGTTGTTGCAACTGCTCACTTAGAACTTCAGCCAAATGCATCACCTGGCTACATTTTGTAAGAAATTCAGATGGATACTTACTCTTAATATTTCTAAACCTCTCAACAGCAAACATTAGCTATAAAGGG